>JAPMOQ010047291.1:20762-40903 GCA_026543055.1 Argiope trifasciata | reverse complement strand
CCTGGAGTTTAGTTGTCTCAGTAGCAGTAGAAGTGCTTTCCGTGACAACGCTTACGCTTTGTGTGTGTGTTGTATATAATTTTCAGAGATTATTATACGTTTATATATAGCAGCATGCAATATTTTGGTGCCGAAATACTCATTTAGAACCTACCTACGAGTAAAATTACGAATTAATACTTCGTTAAACCAACGAACTTTGATTTTTGGAACTCTGCCAACTTCGATCTTCACGGAAGAAAAAAAGAATGGCGACGAAAGACGAACTACTAATGCAATTGAAAAGGAAGCGAAAAACTATCCGAAGTAATATTACTCGTTTCTCAACTGATATTAATAATTTTATAAGCGATATTTCGAAGGAAGACGTGGAATGTACGTTAAATCGTTTAACATGTGCTTTGAAAGAAATGAAAATTGTTGACAATGAAATTCATGCTCTCTTTACGGATGAGGAATACGAAAGTGATATTGGCCAATGCGAAATCTACACAGATGATGCTGAACGCTCAATCTTTAAGGCCCGAAAAATCATCCAAAACAAATTATCTCCAACCATTAACGCCAGCAATAACGTTAACAGTGATATTGATAATGCCAATTTGGCGACTAATTTGGCTATGAATCCACAATCTGTACAGATTGCACCTGTTACTCAAACTTACACAGTGAAATTGCCAACCATAAAATTAGAAACATTTGAAGAAGATGTAGAGAATTGGCAGTAAAAGTGTAGAATAGTTTGCCCCTCGCTGCGCCAAGGATGCCAAGTCGCCAACCAAGATGGCGGACAAAATAAACAAACTGTTTCGCGGAACAGTTACGGTTGCCCTTTCCCGCCTTTTTATTTAGAATGTTTAACAAATTATAATTATTTGTTTAATATTGCCCGGTGCTTTCTACAGATGCCGAAGGCATCTGTAGAAGGCACCGGGCAGTATATTTTAACTTTAAAAAAACATCCTAGGGCTTCGCATTCATACGGAGCAGGAATGCAGTAGCTTCGCTAGCAAATTGAACAGATGGACGATGTGGATTAAAGAATAGTGCATAATAATATTACAAGAAAGAATAAATGATGTTATAGGATCGAATATTATGCAGAATTTTTAATATTTAATGTACTTACTTGCTTTATTTAATCTTTTCATAAACACTTAACATTTCATAACACTCAAAGCATTTTTTCCAAGCCTCATCAACTCATTAAAAAATATTCCAATCACCCTTCATCCATTCAGCAGGTTCGAAATAGTGCCCAACATCCCAACTACCTAATATCCACTCCTTTGCGATAGCAGACATTATAATATTTCGGGGGAGCACCAAAAGAATTACGAGAACTGCGAATAATTCCATGGCAGACTTCTTTTGATACGAAAACGCAGACGATTTGCGAATTCGCATAGTGGTAATTAAAAGTGTGAAAACGAATTTTTTTTTTGTAAATATTAACACAAAAAATGAAATAAATGTTATTTTAATTAATATTAATTTTATTCTAAACTTTCTTTGTATAATAAATATTAAATTTATTATAAAACAGTTGTAGTTAATGAACAACTCAACTATTGTGAAAACTAGTAAACAAAACAGAATTAGGTTTACTGTAAGAAAGTTCCGTTGGGTTGCCATATTGGCGATAAACTCGGGGGCACACCGTGCTACACTTTAACCTACACTAAAGTTTTTGGGAACAATTTCAGTCTTCTGTAGATTCCAATCCAAATTTATCAATTATTGATAAACATGTTTTTTTGAGAGGTTACTTACAAAATGAACCTAAACGATTAGTTGATGGTATCAGCATTATTGCAGACACATATGAAACAACTAAAAAGCTTCTAATGGACAAATATGATGATAAAAATAGAATTATTCAAACTCATTTAGATTTCTTAGAAAATTTAACGCCAGTCCGCAATCCATCGCCAACTTCACTGAATGAAATTTATATTGAGTGCAACAGAAGGTTACAAGCTCTACGTGCTTTAGGAGAAGATATTGACACATACGGTAGAGTCTTAACTCCAAAAATTTTACGTGCATTCCCTGATGATATTTGTTGCCGATGGGTTATTTATGCGAAACGACATAACATTTCTGAAGGTGATATTACACAACTAATACAGTTTCTCTCCGAAGAAGTTGAAGCAGCTTTGACTACTTTGAAAATAAAAGGTGATGTTGCAGTACCATTTACCCCCACCGCAGCCTTTAACGTTAATACTAAGCTCACTTCTGCATCAAAGAAAAAGAATACTACACCTTTTTGTGCCTTTTGTGAAACTTCTGGCCATTGGGCTCAAAAATGTGAAACTGTAACTGACTATGATACTCGCATACAAAAATTAAAATCTTCCAACCGTTGCTTCTTGTGCACAAATCGAGGACATAGATTATCAAATTGCCCACGTAAAGACAGTGTTCGTTGCTCAAAATGCAAGAAGAAACATCATGTTTCCATTTGTCCGCCTGTTCAAAATAATCAACAAATAATAGCAAACAGTAATGTGAACCACATAAACATTCCCAAAACAATTTTTACTCATTTACAAACTGCTCGTCTGTATGTTACTGGGCCCACAGGCATTACTAAACTAACACGCTGTATCCTAGATGGAGGAAGTCAGGCAAGTTTTGTAGACACAAACCTGATTGAAACACTTCAGCTTAAAGTTATGAGCTCTGACACACTGAACGTTCAAGCGTTTGAATCTTCTACTACTCGAGAACAACGTCGATGCGTTCAACTCTCTCTTTCAAGTTTGTGGAGCAAGCAAACAGTTTCAATCACAGCATTTGAGAGCTCCAACACCTATACTTCACATCCTACTGTGCTAACAGAAATTGTTTACTTTGCACGTCAGAGAAGACTGCCACTTGCTGATCCACCGGATGACTCTTCATTACCAATAGAATTACTGATTGGTGGTGATAATTACTGGAAAATTGTTACTTCAGAAGCCCCAATCAAGCTTTCAGAATCTTTCGTCATGGTTCCATCAATGTTTGGTTGGATTCTCAGTGGGTCAAGGACGCATACTACTATAATTGAAAATGCATCTGTTAATCACATTTCGGTACAAGATTCAACTGATTGCTTAAACGATCAGATACGATGCTTATGGGAACTGGACTCCATAGGCATACAGGAAACACAAAAAAGAAAAATGACGATTCGTGATGAAGAAATACTGTCAGATTTCTACAAAACTTACGAAAATGAAGACAATCGGAGAGTGGTTTCTCTGCCTTGGAAACCAACAGCTCCACTTCTGTCCGATAACAAAGTTACTGCTGAAAAGAGGTACGATTCTCTTCAAAAAAGACTTGCATCTAGTGACACTTTGAAGACACAATATTACAAATGCATGCAAAATTACATTGAACAAGAACATGTTGAAGTCTGTCCTACAGATGAATCAAATGAAAAACAAACATACTACCTCCCTCATCATGCTGTAAAAAAGAAGACACAAACCGAATCAAAATGGAGAATTGTGTTTGATGCTTCATCACATGTTCCAGGAATGCCGTCACTGAATGACTCTCTGGAAGCTGGTCCGAATCTCCTTCCTGAAATTGTTGGATGTCTACTGAGATTTCGAATGCATAAATACGCTGTTGCATGTGATGGGAAACAAGCTTTTTTGCAGTTATCACTACACAAAAATGACAGAAACGTAACAAGATTTTTTGTGGTATAAATTAGAAAATGGTTCAAATGGAATTGCTACCTTCACTGATGAAGTAACTGAATATAGATTTACACGCTTACCATTTGGACTTACTTGCTCACCATTCTTACTAAGTGCTGCAACACGAGAACTAGCTGACAACCACCAGAAAGAATTTCCAATTGCTGCACCCCTGATAGACAAGCATATGTATATGGATGACTTTCTTACTAGTGTTGAATATGAATCATTGATAACAATCCTGTATCATGAGATTGAAAATTTAATGTCACTAATGAAATTGCCAATGGATAAATTGGCTACAAATTCTTCGAAACTTAAGGATATCCTGCAAACGCATGAAAAAGCTTACAGAACAGATACAACCATACTTGGTATTGACTGGAATACAATTGATGATACTTTAGGGAATGGATTCAAGACATTTTTCCGTATCTTTAGAGATAAACCCCTTACAAAGAGATGGTTACTACGCTGCATTGCTAGCTTCTATGATCCCTTAGGACTTTATTCGCCTTTTACGATCCTCGGAAAAATCATTTTTCAGGATACCTGGATACTCGGAATAAAATGGGATGAAATACTGCCAGTAAACTTATCTACTTTGTGGTATGCAGCTGTACAAGGAATGAGCGATATTTACTCCCTACGGATTCCTCGAAGTTTAAATATTTCATCACATATCCCATATGCAATTCATGTGTTTTGTGATGCATCTCAACGTGCCTACGGTGCAGTATTGTACATTGTCACTCTTCAAGATAACGAGCCGAAAGTGCATTTAGTGTGTAGTCGCAATAAACTAGCACCTATCAAGAGAATTACCCTACCCCGTTTGGAACTTTTGGCTGCACTAATGGGAGCACGATTGTTACAATACTTTTGTACTGAAACTAATATTTGTTCTGAAAAGGCAATAATGTGGAGTGATTCTCAAGTTGCGTTGGGAGGGATTCGCAGTGACCCCAACAAATGGAAAACATTTGTTTGCAATAGAGTAACCGAAATAGTCACCCATACTAATCCTTCACAGTGGAGGCATTGCCCTGGCACGGACAATCCGGCTGACAAACTTTCACGAGGGGTCACATCATCAACACTTAAAAACTTAGATCTTTGGTGGAAGGGTCCTGAATGGCTAGTTAAATCTGAAGAAAATTGGCCAGTTTCAAAAACTGTCAATGAAGAACTCAGTCAAAACTTAGAAGCTAAAAAACAAAAAGTACAGACCCTTCACATTGCATCTACTCAGCCAGTAATAAATGCTGAACACTACAGTTCTTACTTAAAACTCTTACGTGTAAGTCATGGATTCTTCGATTTATCAACAACTGTAAAACCCGACAACATCTTACTTCAGAATTAACGACTGATGAACTAAACAAGGCAAGAAACTATTGGATTTCAGTTGTACAAAAACAGTGTTTTCCTGAAGAAATCAACGCGATAGAGAATAATCTTTCCTTACCTAAATCCTCAAAAATTTCTCGTTATCGCCCATTTCTAAAGGATAATATTTTACGACTTGGAGGTAGGCTACAATTCGCCCCGATACCGCTTGAGCAAAAGCATCCAATACTACTCGAAGGATCACATTATTTTGTGCACTTGTTGATAAGACACACGCACATCCGTCTACATCACTTAGGTGTTCGTGTAGTTCTTTCAGAATTACGCTCCGAGTTTTGGATACTACGAGGTCGTCAAGAAATCAAGCGAGTGATCAAAACCTGCTTACCATGCAAACTATCCCATGCTTTGAGTTCTAATGAAGTAGAAGCCCCTCTTCCAGCCGACAGATTTACTCCTTGTTTACCTTTTGATACTACTGGAATAGATTTAGCAGGCCCAGTTTATATTAAGACCCTTAAACTTTCAAATACAGCTTACATCACACTATTTACATGTTCTACTACTAGAGCCTTGCATATCGAACTTGTTTCTGACCTTTCTGTAGACAAATTTCTTTTGGCTTTGCAAAGATTTGTCAGTAGAAGAGGACTTCCACATACTATATACAGTGATAACGCCACTACCTTCCATGCTGCAAACAAAGAACTAATTTTCCTTTGGAATACGTTGACTTCAGCGAAAGTGCAGCAATTCTATGCTCACAATGGAATAAAATGGAAATTTATTGCACCACGAGCAGCTTGGTGGGGAGGATGGTGGGAGCGACTAATAGGTCTAACCAAACGATGTCTTCGAAAATCCCTTGGCCGCTCATTACTAGATGAGGAAGCCTTAACTACCGTATTAGTAGGAATAGAAGCCTCACTTAACAGTAGACCTTTGATTTATGAGCGTGGTGAGGATGATACAGAAGAAGCTTTGACCCCAGCTCATTTCCTAACTGGTCGAAAGTTGATCACTGTTCCATCCGAAACCGAGTCTAGAAATAACAAGCTCACAAAAATTTACAGGCAACAGCAAGACCTACTGGATACATTCTGGAAAAGATGGTCCAAAGAATATCTTTTGGAGTTACGAACATACCATCAAGTTAAAAAGACAAAGCAATCACCACAAGTGCGAGTTGGAGATTTGGTCCTAATGCAGGAAGATATACGACCTCGACAAATGTGGAAGAAAGCTCTCGTGGTGAAGTTAATCGATGGTCGTGACGGACGAACTCGTACCTGCATCCTTCGTGCCCAAGGGAAAGAGTTCACCCGCCCGATTCAACTGGTCATACCTCTGGAGGTTGACCAGGGTGGGGAGGATGTCGCGCTCCAGAATGACGCTATGTAAATCAAGCTATAACTTTGTAATAATTTTATGGCAACATGAAAGTTGTAACGGAAATTTCTTGAGAAAATAAACACCGGTTGTTCTACGCTTACGCTTTGTGTGTGTGTTGTATATAATTTTCAGAGATTATTATACGTTTATATATAGCAGCATGCAATAATATGTATCTTGAATCTTGAATATAAATATTTTGGGATATGGAGTGACAAAGGCTATAATCCCCTGGTTGCCACAAAGCAGCGATTAAAAGTTCTCCAAATTAACATTCCTGTATTCCAAAATGGAAGCACCACCTGCTGGAGTTAAAAAAAAAAGGATGCGCGCACACATACACACAGAGAGAGTCCGTTTTTGCAACTTAAGAAATATCAAAGTACTTGAGAGATGGCAGAAAGATGAGCAGATGTTTTTTGTTGGCGAAAACATGGGATAAGAGAGCGTCGTAGTAAATATCGGGATAATCTATTTGTAGCTTGTTCCATACTTATCATAAATAAAGTTGTTTTAGTGAATTTAATGATATGGATAAAGCAGGTGATAATATAAAACTTTTACTCAAGCATTTTTTTTTTTTGAAAATTTAATATTTAATTCCATCCAGTCACATGCTGAAATTGACATTTAGGATTTAATTTGCAATAATAGTTGATTAGTTTTTTTAAATTTGAACTTTTGTCAATATGATGGCAACACGTTGATAAACGCTAATTTTTCCCTTTGACGTTCTCGTGCAGATTAAATTTTGTTTTATCCGAAATATATTGTTGAAAATTAGGGTAAGATATTTCTTTAAAAATTCGTTAAAAAATTCGAAGTTTAAATTATATATTAAAACATTGATACTATTAGAAAACTAATTTATTTACCTTTATGTTGATGTAAAAATCATGTTTGTGCGATAATATTTTCGGAAGTTATAGCGCCAAAATTTCGTTTAATTCAAATTATAATTAAAAATTCGGAAAAAGGGCTCCGAGGTGCACATTTCCGGTGTCCAAGGTATACATGTACCAAATTTGTTCACTTTAGGTTGAACGGTCTTTCCCATAGAGTGCCAACACAGACATATTGTGCTTTATTATAAGTATAGATATTGTATTTTATTTTTATGTATTAATCCTTTGTAGAGTGATTATGGAAATTTTCATCATAACTTTTAGTGAGTGGAAAATTATGCTCAAAGCAGGTGTACTAAAAATTGGCACGACACAACCTTTTTTAGTGGGTGGTCTAACTCATTCATCCATCCGTAAGTCAGAATTGAGATCCAAATCAGAGACCGACTCATCCCTGATTCAATACTCCCAGAGGTATTGTTTTGTTATGGGAACTTGGAGGACTTTGCAGTCGCGACGTATTTAACGTGCCCCAACTGCCATTAGCCAACACGGCGGTCTTTGGCCGAGACGAGGACAGAACCCTAGACCTTTCGGTTATGAGACTGACACTCTACCAACCAGGCTACCGCGGCCTCGTCAGTTTCGTACAATCATTCACTGATGAGTTTCAATAGGGAAAACATAATTTTCGTGCAGTTGCCGAAGCATTCTTTACCAGTTTCACCGCCATGGTAAAATATTCATCAAAGGTAGGTTCACAGTGTGGTGATATCTTAATAAGACAGATAACATCTACGGGACATGAGCATGCTTTTGCCCTGGGATTATGTTACTGGCCTTCTAATCCAAAGGTCCCGAGTTCTATTCCGAGCCAACATTCACCTTCCTACACTAGGCTAACTATTGCGCGTTAGACTAAAGGGACAACAGTTGCCTCTCTATTGTTGTCCCTGTATTGTCCTCGCATGAACAGTTGAAACAATCGCCAACGGTTGTCCCGAAGTGACAACTATGTGCCACTATCCTATTGCGATCATGTGATTTTCCGGAAGTAGGCGGGATCTTCCTCCGCTCGCAATAGTTAGCTTCGTGTGAGCCCACCTTAACAATGAGATGCTCAGAATTGTATATTTTACAAAAGGCCTTCAACATATTTTACAAGCCACACACTTCTGATTGGATGTTGAAAGGAATGTTAAGTTCAGACGTCATCACAACCGACCTACAATCATCGACACTTACTGCCTGGATTTCTCTTTTTTTCCTAGCAGCACAAACAATTTTTTTGAATCCCTAGAATGATCTTTATAAAATAGAAAAAATACTATATGAAAAGAATTAGAAGATATAATTCGAGGATTTTCAGTAACTAATTATTATTTTGTTTTTTATATTGTTTAAGATAACCGACTACGTTCGAAGAAAAAATTAAAAAAAAAAAAAGATTTTTAAAAAACTATTTTTGGTTTTCAGATGTATTATCAATTATAAACACTATAAATACAAAAACTTTATTTGAGAATATAATATATTTTGAGAAAGAGGAAAATTTTTGGTAAATTTTAGTGAAATTTAACCAAAACGATTAGCATTCTACACAAAAAAGGAATGCAGCAATCCTGTTTTTCTTTGTACAAAGTTATAGAATATAATGATGAATGAAATGAACGAAAATCTAAGAAACATTTTGAGACGCAAAGAAGTTACGGGTGAAAATATACGTATATATGCATTTTTTCCATAAATTCGCAACTTAATTTTTCTAAAAACACCTATACATGAAAAAATACTTCACCAATAATAAAACTTTTTGTTCATTTCATTGCCTATATTATTTAAAACACACTCTGCAATTTTTATGTAAATACCTCTATTAGTTTTTGGGATATCATGTTAATGGGGGATAATTTTTATGAAAATTAAAATTGAAGTTAAAGACACATTTTAGCTGAAAAATAAATTTTGCTTAAAATTTCTCTGGATAATATGTTAGGCCTACCTTTTCTAATAAAAAACAAACTGTTTTGGAAAGAGAAAAATCCGAATTACAAGAAATAACACTTTTATTAAAAAATATCGTCAATGTAGTCGAATACAAGTGTTTTCAACGTAGTCGGATACCTTAATTTCGGATTTCGTAGTCGGATACCTGTGATTTTTATGAAAGGAATATTTCTGAGTTCGTTAACTATAAAATACCCAAGACACCCTTTCCATAAACTCCTTCCCCACCTATTCTGTGGCTGTTTTCTTAGTTTAAAGGGATTATCGGACGACAAGAACATTCTTGAAACAATAATTTTCCACCCAAAATGCTATAACTTGAAGATGCTTTGGAAATTCTATATTTAATAAATTCTTATGTTTTTGAATATTTAATTTGTTTCTGGTGAGTATTTGTATATGAGATAAGTGTAAGTTTTTAATTATATATCAGTTTTTATTCATATTCCAAAAGCTGGCGATACCTGGATGTCACTGCGAAATTTTTTATCTTATTGTTAAATATGATTGATTAAATATTAGAGGTACGTGCTTTGTTTTTTTAAGTATGTTCGTTTTGATGTTTTTGAGGAGGAAGGACTTTTTCAAAGACTTCTCAAAAGATGTGTTGTTGTCGTTGTTTTCAATAGATGGCGCTTCGTATGATGAAAAGCAATAAGTACCATAACATTTTTGTAAAGATTATGTTCTTTATAACAAATGTTGTTGTCTGATGCCACTTAGTCATACCAAGCCCGAGTGAGCAGAGCTTTCGAATTCAGGAGGAGGTGTGCGCCTTTCGTTGTTAACGAGCACCATTCAGGTGGAAGGACGACTTTGCTCGAATACACACGACACAACCCTTTTTAGGGGGCTGTCGAATTCATTCATCCATCCGCAAGTCAGAATTTAGACCCAAGTCAGAGATCGACTCATCCCTGATTCAGTACCCCCAGAGGTATCGTTTCAAAAGATGTTGCTGCACTTAATTACTTAACAGCCATCAGATAAATGGGAGACCTGTTTTGTGCACCAATCATTTAAGAACTCATGCTGTTATTTGAGAGAGGTGGAATGTTTCATAAACTTGAAAGAGAAACTCTGCCGTTTCAGCATTTTTATTCACATGAACTCGAATAGTTTTAGGAACTAAAGGCACAGTTTTTAAAAGGAAGTATCCCAAGAAGATAATGCCATTTACTCTAATTTGCAACATGTCAGGAAAGAGGAAAAGAATCGTATTGTGCATCAGTTATCTTAACCCCTACTTATTGATATTAAATCTGAACTCCATCAAACTACCGAGGTGCTGTACTCCGAACGTAAATCCGAAAAGACTGCAGTTACACAGTAATAGAAAGAAAAAAAAAAAAAAAGAAACGCGAACGATTTTATCAAGTGGAAAGTCACATAATCCAGCTCTACTTATTTATATTACTCTTTCTCCCCTCTACCGCAACAACTAACTAGGGAAATACCAAAGGCTGAATATGAGCAAAATAAAGGTCAGGATACTGTGGTGATATCTTAATAAACCAGATAGCATCTACGGGATTGAGCAATTGCTTTTGTCCTGTGGTTATGTTACTAGGCTCCAGACCATAAAGTCCCGAGTTCTATACTCAGCCAACATCACCTTCCACAATGGTGACCTCGAACAGTGAACTTTCAACCTTCATGCAACTGATGTGGCTCCATCTATCCGCAACTGAAGTCGTCAGATTCACTTGACGCAACAGCTCACTCACGCTCGCCATAACGCTTGGCGTGACTAAAAAGTTCTCCGCTCGCCAAACAAGATGGGTACGGCGCATTAGACACAACAGCTACATACACCACTCACTCAACAAACCAATTCATCACCACTCAACAACAACGCATATCGTTCGTTAACTCACTGGAGGGTGAGTCTGTGGTGATAACTTAATAAGCCAGAAAACATCTACAGGATTGAGCAATTGCTTTTGTCCTGTGGTTATGTTACTGGGCTTTAGACTATAAGGTCCCGAGCTCTATTTTCAGCCAACATCACCTTCCACAATACTATATATTCCCCCCCCCCCAAAGAAATGGACATATGGAGCTCTTTAGTGGCTTTAGAAAATTGTTCCATTTTAGAAAGCAAGTATGCATCATGGTTTCATGACTTCGATTTTCAGAAATGCACAGGTTGCACGCCTGTTACAAAAGGTTTCATACTGCGTTCACATGCCAATTGCCTGCGATTAACAACTATTTGTTAGTTATTATCTTTTCCATTTCAATCAAGAGATAGTAAAGCTGTAAGTATCTTCTTAGTTTAAGTTTCGAATCAGGTATGAATCATGGCAACGATATTGCTAAGTGATCACAATGTGACTGGTAGATATAAAATATCTTCAAGATTATTTTATGCAGTTTTGATGATTTATCTTTTATAAATGTGATTCTGATACTAATGTAATTGAATATTAAAGAATTCAAAAGTAATGTGCTATATATAGGTAGTACATATAGCAATTTGTGTGAAATTTGCAATATATGCATTATATATAACGGATTTCATACAACCGGGCACTGCAACTAATGGGGGCTAAATTAACAGAGCATGGTATTTGGTTATCAATACTGCCATTATCATTCAATTTTTTGGAAAAAATTGAATTGTTCATAAATTTTAGAATTTAAATTTTAAACCGTAATACTTCATCTTACAAGGCAGGAAAATAATTTCAATTACGTATAGACATCGAAGTGCCACAAGAAATTTGGGATGATGTATCAATTCTTGATATTATTCAATAGAGGCTAGATAAGAAATTTGATTTATTCAAAAATACATGCCCTTGAGGACACCTCGAATTGAGAATGAAAAGATTCCGGTATGGTGGGTTTTTTCTCACCACCCTGGAGAGCATATGGATTGGTGCGGGTCTAGCTCCTTCCAATGATGACCGAAAGTTCTTCCTTTGGAAAAGGTTGTGCCGTGGCCGGCGATGGCCCTTAGGACTCAACCACTGCTCCCGCTAGTGTTACTGTAGCGGTGGTCCGGTCATTCAGTACTTATTTACGATTTACTATCCCGAAAGGAATGTTAGTTTGACTGATCTGTCATTGTAAGGTTGTACAATACTTATTCAGCAGTCGACCACAACAAATCCTGTCGATACTGCTACGTTCAGTGGTGGCGGGGTGGTCGGCTGTATAAAAGAAGTATTTATTTCAGAGTGCTTTGAGGCGGATCAAAGAGTCAGTAATATGACTTATTCAGAAATGCAAACAAGAAAATTTATGAAACAAATATAGAAAGCCAGTTGAGAAAAATGGCACTTTGAAACGAAAAATAGTGACAATTTTTTATAAATAAAATATAATATTAATGTAAACGCACTATTCAAAACTTAAAATAGGATTATAGTATAAAAAGTTTAGTTTAAATATTTTAGACAAATAATTGTTGATAAACATGATATTGCACAATGGGATCAACAACTGCGTAACAAAAACTTAGGGATTTTTCAAATGTGTTTATAGCTTTATTAAAAATACTTTTCTTTACCTAAAATGCAATGCATTGAACAGTCTCTTAAGACAGATTTAATACAATATCTGAAATGGAATCAAGTAAATGTATGACTAAATCTGACTGATGTTTAATGACAGCAACCGTTTCAGATTATAAGAAATTAATATTTTTGCACTTTTTGTACACACGTTGGTAGAAATCATTCTGAAAATATTTAGACCAAATTCAGATTTAAAAAAATTATATTTTTAATAACATCAACTTGATTTTGAAGCACTTTTTTCTTCTGCATTAAATGTAAACATGTAATTATCAAAATAAGGGAAACATCTGTGAATGAAAGTGACAGAAATAGACGAAAGTAAAGAAAATATAATAACCACTAGTTTTTTTCTTAATAAATAACAATGTATATATTCTGTTAATATGTGTTGACTTTGTCGACTATCTGTAATTCTTGGATTTTTTTTTTTGAAAAGAGCAAAATGTCGGACATCTCAGATTTTCAAAGAAGTCAAGTTGTAGTAGCTTGTCTAGCTGGAGGGAGTGTGATCGAAACATCATAACGTTTAGTTGTTTCTAGATGTACTATTGTAAAGTCACGACAGCATACACAGCATGGCAAGGCAAATTCGGCCCAGCAAAATAGTGGGTAGAAAGAGAAGCCCGATGAAAAAAAACCCGACGGGTATTGAAGCATGTCTAAAAAGCGAACAACTCGATTAAAAATGACTGCAGAGCTTACTACCCATCTGGATTCCAGTGTTGATGACTAAAGTTAGAAGGTACCTTTCTAAACGGTACATTTAAGACAGAGAAGCAATTCCCAATAATTTTATAACGATTGAAGCGTTTGCTACAAAATAATGTACCCCCAATTAGGGGGTACATGTACTATTCGGCGTCCTGGCTCAAGGGTAGCGAGTCTTCCTAGCTTTTTGTTCGTCCCGGGTTCGAGTCTCGATTCGGACATGGTTATTACTGAGCATTTTATTTGTGAGTAGTGAATGTGCCCGCATGTAAAAAGGGATTGTGCAAGCGAATGTGAAGCATGAAGTAACTAAGTCGTACTCTTGGCGCTACTGAAAAACAAGGGACGTTCATTCAGGCTTAAAATGGTTGACAGCGATCACCAGGCTTGTCACTAACAAGTGCCATTGAAAACAACAACATGTACTGTCATGTTTTAAAATAAAAACTTGTTCGTTTGGTGCCAGAAAGATATAGTTCCAACCTTCAGTTCTCGTGTTAATTCAAGCGATTAGTATGTTGCAATATAGGTAGATCTTGGTGCTACAGCCGTTTTTCTGCAAACTTGAATAATAGGAGCTAGCTCCTTTTTGCATCAAATCCTCAATTTTTGAAAATAAATTCAGTCTAATGTGTGAAAACAGCAACTTAATAATTTTTTTCTTCATTGAAGATTGTGCTATCTTCCCGAAAACAAAATTTTTTCACCTAAAGTATTAACATAAGGTATGGGTTAAGGTTGCTGGATTCGGGGTTCAAATCATTTAGTTGTGCTGAACGAAAATCTCTTTTTTATAAAATAATTAGAATGTGGTGAAATCGTTTCATTAAATGTTTTATGAAAAATTACATCATAAATTTTTCCTATTTTCTTTTCTTCTTCATTTCAATATTACTCTTTATCATCAGTCACTTTCTTTTGTTAAAAAATTGCATTGATAAAAATTATAAATATAAAAATAAAATTATTGCATGGATAAAAATTATTATGTGAGAACATGATGTTTTTTAGGTTTGAAGTTTTTAAAGCTTCAAAATTCGTAGGCAACGAATTAGCTACGATTTATCCCTTAAGCAACGATTTGGCGTTTTTT
Source organism: Argiope trifasciata (assembly GCA_026543055.1). Lineage (NCBI taxonomy): Eukaryota > Metazoa > Arthropoda > Arachnida > Araneae > Araneidae > Argiope > Argiope trifasciata. Next base: position 26,280 of record JAPMOQ010047291.1, on the reverse strand, counting down.
GCAACACAATCTTTCGCTTTTAGGGTTATTAGAAAGCAATGCAGAAGGTTGTCACATTTGGCAATTAAAGTTACTATATAAAGCTAATATAAATTATATATATATATATATATATATTATTATAGCTTTATATATATATATACAATGAAGTGACAAAAGTCATGGGATGACTGTTAATATCGTGTCGGTCCTCCTTTTGCCCGGCGAAGTGCAACAACTCGACATGTCATGGAGTCCACAAGTCGTTGGAAGTCCTCTGCAGGAATATTGAGCCATGCTGTCTGTATAGACGTCCATAATTGTGAAAGTGTGGATGGTGCAGGAGTTTGGGCACGAACGGACCTTTCGATGATGTCCCATAAATGCTCGATGGGATTCATATAGGGTGATCTAGGTGGCCAGATCATGCCCTGGAATTATCCGGAATGTTCTTCAAACCAATCGCGAACAGTTCTGGCCCGGTGACATGGCGCATTGTCATCCATAAAAATCCCACCGTTGTGTGGGTACGTGAAGTCCATGAATGGCTGCAAGTGATCTGCAAGCAGCTGAACATATCCATTTCCAGTCAATGATCGGTTCAGTTACACCAGAGGACCGAGTCCGTGCCATGTAAAAACAGCCCACACCATTATGCAGCCACCACCAGCTTGAACAGTGCCTTGCTGACAGTTTGGGTCCATGGCTTCGTGGAGTCTGCGCCACACTCGAACTCTACCATCAGTTCGTAACAACTGAAATCGTGACTCATCTGACCACGCCACGGTTTTCCACTGGTCTAGGGACCAGTCGGTATGCTCACGAGCCCAGGAGAGTCCCTGCAGGCGATGTCGTGCTGTCAGTAAAGGCACTCGAGTCGGTCTTCTGCTGTCATAGCCCAAGGAAGACAAATTTCGTCGCACAGTCCTATCGGACACGTCCCTCGTACGTCCCACAGTGATTCCTGCAGTTATTTGACGAAGTGTTGCGTGTCTATTAACATTGACCATTCTACACAGACGTCGGTGGTCTCGGTCGTTAAGTGCAGGTGGTCGCCCACTGCGCTGTCCATGATGGGATGTGATACCTGAAATTTCATACTCTCGGCACACTCTTGATACTGTGGATCTCGGAATGTTGAATTCACTAACGATATCTGCATTGGAATGACCCATGCGTCTAGCTCCAACTAACATTCCACGTTCAAAGTCTGTTAATTCTCGTCGTGCCGCCATCAATCACGAAAAACCTGTTCACATGAATAACTTGAACACAAATGAAAGCTCTGGAAAACGAACTGCGCATTTATACGTTTTCGCTGCGATACTACTGCCATCTGTATATTTGCATATTGCTATCCCATGACTTTTGTCACTTCAGTGTATATATAAAGTGTGTGTGTGTGTGAGAGAGAGGTCTTATTTCAAATCGATTTAATCTGGTTGATGACTTAAATGAATTAAGTCAAATAATGACTTAAAACATAATAATGTTCTCAGATGATTGCGATCGTGGATTCCATTGTTATTATTTTTTCTTGATTTCTTTATTGTTTGACTTTTGAGGTCTGGTAAATTTAATTATTTTAAAAGACGTAGAAAATAATGATATAATAAAGTAACATTTTATGGGGTAATATTATAAAGACTCAGTTAAGAATGAGTGACGTTCTTTTCACATAACGTTACCTACCATGTTGAATAACTAACTAAAAATAATAAAAATTCTATTTGTAATCCAATATTCAGTAAGAAGTTGTTTCTATAGGTGTAATCTAGATGGCAGCATGATGCAGTCAGAATTTGAAATATTTGTTTTCTGTAAGCATATACGTAGATGCAAATAAAAATTAAATAAAAAACTAAGTTATTTTTTAAAAAATAGTAAAGCTCTAGTTGCATTATCTTGAGAAAAAATATACATACAAAATTTTTAAAAAATGAAAAAGAAATGTAAATTTCTATTTCAATAATAGAATAATTAGATTGCTATTTTATTTCAATATAATGAATAATATTAATGAAATAAAAGTGCAGTTTTTAGTATTTTATTAAAATGTGAGTGCATCCCTACTTTAATTGCGCAAAAAAAATGTTTTAATAATTTTACTTTTAAAGGATAAAATAACGAATTAAATGAAATAAAAATCTTTAAAAGTTTTATATTCATTAACAGATGGCTGTTAATATGTATTGCTGCTGTTAAAAGCACTATAGATCTGAGTGGCATGGGTGATTTCGTGCCATGATAACTTTTCAAAAATGTTGTACAAACTACAGTAAAGAAAACAAAGAACATGGAATTAGTTATTATTGGTTTTTTAAAATTCTTACTTGAAAACGTTTTTATAATTTCAAGTTGTCCAATATTAAGTTGTTATTCAATAAACCAGAGAAGTATGTAATTTTTACAAATCTCAAGCTATGACGTTTGAACCTCAGTTTAGATAAACATGCTTACAACAATACACAAGTGCACATTCTAGATATTATTTTTGAAAATTATTTTTGCTGTAAAATTTCTTCATTAAGCAGTCAGTAACTCTATTTTGTTGCCTTTCCTATTCGTATTTAGTTTTCACAGAAATAATAAAATGTTTTTGTTACGTTTTTAAAGAATTTAATTTTAATAAAGAATTTGAATTAAAGATTTGAATTCCAATTGTGGAATCCATTCTTCGCTATATTATGTTACAATACAGTATATGGGACTATGCTATGAAGCATTAAATGAATTTGTTTAGACACTGTAATATTGCCCCTCCTTGTTCAGTTAGTTTCTGGAGATTTGTTTTATCGATAGCTCAAAATGATGATAAATGTATGCCGGTTCAATGATATCTCTGTTTTGGCGACAAACTCGATTGGCAACATAAAAACAGGCAGTATCTCCATTAAGATATGCGAAAAAGCAATGCCCTGTTCACGGGGACTATGAAAAATAGAGGCGCACAGAAGAGAGTAAGGCGATAGTTATAGTCCAGTCAGCTGAGGGAAGTCACTCTTTTGGAATGTAAGAAATTGAAACAGTCTGTAGAGGTCAATGAATCGAGAGATTTGAATCTCTAAGCATAACATGAAACCATTTGGGCTACATTTGACGCATCAGTACGTAATGAATTTGTTTCGGCAAAGACGCGCCTAACTTTCCGATACGTCATTGAGTTACCTGAATTGAATTATTAATAATTTGCTATTTATTATCTACATTTTATTTGTTTTAAAATTACAGGGGTTGTAATTTTAATAGCGGTAACCCTGCTGTAGAAACGCCACGCAACTAAACCAAAGAATGTCACATATATTGCACGTTCGTTAAATACCTACCTTACTTCTCAGCAAAAAGATTCGTCCTTCCTACATCACGTGCATGTGGAGTGACGCGAAGAACTGGTCCTTGTATTAGCTTGCGGTCTAAAATGAGTGTTATCAGTATGTTTTCAAAACAAGAACAACGTAGTTGGATAAAAACTGAATGTATAGCAGCAGAGGTTGTACAGCAGTATCCTCACACTGGATGAGATTTGGGACAGATCGAACCAGCCAAAATGAAAACGCCAATCAAACGAATGGCGTCATTACGGATCACCAAGTCGTTGGAAATTCTGTCAGAATTTCAGCAATGTGAAAGTTATGTTGATTCTCGCTCACTACTGTAAATGTGTCATCCTAAAGCAAAGCGTTTCTCCACAGCAGATGTCAGAGATTCTTGCGACAGTAGACCGGTCCATTTGAACTATCAACAGAACAGACGCTGCTACAGGCGTTCTGTAACTTCCACATCATTGGAAACGGGCTGTACATAATGCTGGCTACTATATTGAAGGACTGTAAAACATGGGGACATGAATCGCTTTTGTATTCCATGTAAATAAATTGCTGCCACTTTTAAAGCTCTAACCCAGGTATTTTGTAATACTAACTGGCTAAAATTATTTCAATATTATGTAGGAGTATATATGATGAATAATACGAAGTAAATTATTTCTTGGATAAGATCTACTGTTCTCACTTCCCCACAAAATTAAATATGCAACATTTCCAAAAATAGTTTCAAATAAATATGTACCCAGAGTTAAGTCAGTAATTTGGCAAATTCTGTCTTTCGATAGTTGATCTCCAGCTAATTTTTTTTAAATATTTCGCTCTGATGCGGTTGTTTAATAATAATTTTCTACTTGTGTGTTGCTGTTTAATGCGAATTTTGTTTTTCTGTATGTTATTGCGGTGCTTTCTTATTGCATTTCGTGTAAAATAAAGCGCTGTTATCCTTTACAGAAGCTATTAGACTTTTTCACGACCCATCCGCTAAATTTTACATAATTTTAAAAGTTACATATGCATCATCAATGTTTTTGTTAAACGTATTTGGTGTTTTTGAGTATAGTAAAGCATTATTATCTTTCGGTCTAATGCCACTCATACCAAGCCGAACGAGAAAAGCAGAAGAATTTAGGCAGAAATTTGCGCCTTTCGTTGTTAACGAGCACCATTCAGGTAAAAGTACGACTTTGCTCGAAAACACACGATACAACCCTTTTTAGGGGGCTGTCGAATTCCATCATACATTCATTCATCCATCCGCAAGTCAGAATTTAGATCCAAATCAGAGACCGACTCATCCCTGATTCAGTACCCACACAGTTATGTAACCGAAAGGGCGCCAAAATCTTAATTCTGTCAGGGTAGACTATTAAAATCAATAAATCATGTTAATTTAGTTAAAAATACATTAAAGGACATGATTTACAAGGGGACAAAACTATTAGGACAATGACATTTAACATATATGCATAAAAATAATACTCTGGACTACATCATGCTTTACACTCGCTTCCAAGACATGGACTAACTGTTCATGGCAACGACCTGTTAGAGGGCTGAGGAAACAGTTACGGTTACAGTTAAAATTTGTTATGGGAACTTGGATGATTTTGCAGTCTCAACATATTTAACGAGTCCCAACTGCCTTTAGCCAACACGGCGGTCTTTGGCCGAGACGATGACAGAACTCATAACCTTTCAGTTATAAAACTGACACTACCAACCAGGCTATAGCGGAGCTCCTTGTTATTCTTTATTGATCCCATCGGACTTTATCTACCACATAACTCGCAGACGGATTTTTGGATTTTCAATGGTAATAGTTTTGTTGTTGTTTCTGATGGAACTTGCCATTGGACAAGCCCACTATTATGAAGACAGCGATTTAAGGCGATAGAGAGCATCTTTTGTTTATAGAACTTTTGTGAATGTTGCTGATGTTTTGCTATTTTCTTTCAGATTTCAACATGATTTTTTAGTTATTTCAACATGATTTTTTTAACAATAATACTTAGACTGTTTGATAAGTACAATAATACTTATACTTATCAAACAGTATAAGTATTATTGTACTTATCAAACATTATAAGTATTATTGTACTTATCAAACAGTATGAGTATTATTGTACTTATCAAACAGTATAAGTATTATTGTACTTAGCAAACAGCATAAGTATTATTGTACTTATCAAACAGTATAAGTATTATTGTACTTA
>JAPMOQ010047291.1:0-20752 GCA_026543055.1 Argiope trifasciata | reverse complement strand
TATTATTGTACTTATCAAACAGTATAAGTATTATTGTACTTATCAAAAAGTATAAGTATAAAAGATTCGCAGCATTCACGAATGTGCATACGGATAATTGATTTTTCGTGTTTATTAAAAAATAATCACGTGATAATATTGGTAGAATTATTTTTATAATTTCAAATATGTGAACACTCCTTTTAGAAGAAATGTCCTGATTTCAAATTTAATACCTTTTTACTACTTTTTATATGAAACATAAAATATATATACAAGTATTAAAGAAAAGTAACGGAATTATCAAAATTTTCAATTCGATTCTGTCACGTTGCAGATCTCTTGAATGTGAAAACCAAATTTGTGTTAGCACTATTTTCCCGCGTGTTGTTTTCCAAACCGCTTTGTGCTATACGGATGAAATTTAGATTACAGTCTTTCCTTAAAATTTGTAATTTCTAACTATTTTCGAAAGAAATCCATTCAAATGATGTCTATTTGTCCTGTTGTTAGAGAAAAAATGAAATTTATATAACTACAAAAGGTAAAAAGGTAAGTAAAATTTAGTACATAGGTGTAGCATCTAAAATGAAGATTCTTATCAAAATTAAGAACCATATCAATCTAATGGATGACCGTCTGCCATTTTGTAATTTCACTTGCACGTAAACTCTGTACTCAAAAATCAATCAATGATTTAAATAAATTGAACTTGGTATGTGATCTTGTTATTACTATTGTAGTTCTTAATATTTTGATTTTAGAAGTTGAGAAAAAGGGGCCCAAAATAAATACTCGATATTCGGATACTTGTATATATTAAAAGTTTGCGAGGATATATCGCATTCCAAAGATTCTTATTTCTGAACTACTGTTCACCAGTGCATTCGAAGCCTTGAGAAAGGTCCAAATTTAATGCTGGTGGGAGAAGGAGATAATACATTTACAGGATAATGCATAAGTGAATACGACCAAATTTCTTACGGAAACCATTTTAGCTGGCTTGATTCTCTTGTTTCCGATATCCAAAACTGCGATTTCAACTAGTTCAAAATTTTTTGTTGTAATCAAGTGTATATAAATTTTAATTCACTATTAATATAAATTAAATTGTTTTCCTTAAACAATTCAATCAAAAGTGTACCTCTATCTATAAGAAGCATCTATTTGGCAGACAGCCTAATTTTTGAAAGTTTAAATGTTTGATTTTTTTCTTAGAACAGTTTTGAATTTCCAGTTATCTTCAAATTTTTATTAAAAATTTTTTTTCGCGTGAAACATAAAACACAGTTGTATTTTAAACACATCAATAGAAATTAATAATAAAAATTTATATGCCTAACTAAAAAAAAAAAATGCCTTGAAACTCATTTGCGTTTTTTAAAAAAATTGCGATTTGTATAAAATTTGAAATTTTTTTCAATGAATGAGTAAGAAGACTTCATGTGTTATATCCTTCTTTGATGGTAGACTATGGTACCAAAAATTGATTTTGGAAAATGGGAAAAAAAAAGTAAAAAATGAATTCTCCTCAAAACTCCTTTCAAATCGGAGAAAATATCAAAGAAACCGAGATAAATGATGTCTTGAAATATCTTTCAGAAAATGTTTTGGTCATTTTTTATTTCCATTTCGCTTCGTTCCGCTCACCGAAGTTGAAAAGTTCTGAAAAGAACACTTTATTTGAAGTTACATTTTAGAAAATCCGTAACCTACCTGCAGCTTCCTTTTTTCTGAAGCACGATCAAATCTTAACTCTTGTTCTGAAAGGCGTAAAGATTTCTCTACTCTTCAAATCTGGAAAAAAAAATGATAATAAACGAATAAAAAAAAATACGGATCTTTATTTCATTTGAAAAAAATCGATTTTGAATACCTTTTTAAAATTATATAAAATAAAATAAAATCTGTCTAAATCTAGAAGTTATTTGACATCTATTAATGATTTTATTTTATTCAACATCTGACTTAAAAAATTATTGTTTTATTTTTTCATGGTATTAACTTATATTTGGCTTTTATTCTTTTGCCTTTGGAAGAAATATTTGAAATATCTATTACGTAATACCTGCTTATAATGAAACTAACGAATATCACATATTAAATAACTGATTGAGCACAAAAGTAAAATTATTTTTAATGATAATATTTAATAAAATAGCAACTTGAGCTTAAAAGTACTTTACAATTTAATATTTTAATGTAAAAGAAGGATTTATGAATTAAAAATAATATGCCAGGATTAGACTTCGCCAGTTATAAGACTACTAGTTGGCAGCGCATATGCAGAAAGAAAACCGATCTATGTTTGTCACAATTTCACATGATAGATTGATTTATACTTGAAGCCAGCGTCCTAGCATAGGTGTAGCGTGTCTTCCCCGAGATTTGGGCGCCCCGGGTTCGAGTCCCGGTTTGGGCATGGTTGTTCTGTGTTCTATCTGTGAGAGGTGCGAATGTGTCTCCATGTAAAAAGGAGTTGTGCAAGCGAATGTGTATGTGCCACCTTCATTTGAGCTAGAAGTCAGGTTTCTGCCCTCTGGGTGCTCAGGGGTCCTTACCCTCAGAAGCTACTGCACCTCCTTTCCGTGGAAACACGGACATGACATCAGCATCATTTATGCTTGGATATAAACGGTCAGTTAAGCTTTTCTGAATTTTTCTTTTTCATTGGGTATCGCATTTAAAAATAAATATTTAAGCAAAGAAATATGATAAAATTAAAAAAAAATAAGTCAAAATATTTAAATTTAGAAATCTCAAAGCAGAAAGAGCTACAGCAAAGAAATTAATCAGTGATAAGTTGACGAATTTTTTAAAGCCAAACCCCCCCTTTAAATTCTACAAACGCATGCGCAGTAAAGAAAAAAAACCCCAATACAATGACATGTTGTCCAGTCGAGACAATTACTTGCCATCAATTAGACAGCATTTTTCAGCCTTTCTACAGATGATTCTGGCAGTTTTATAAAGGCCTTATCACACGGCGAAATATCGTCCGCTCTTTTAATCAGCAAAATGACAATGAAAGTCTTAAACTATTACAAGATTAATTGAATTTTGTTAGTTGATAATATTTCCGTCACTATCGTCGGCATTTTCTAGTTGGTTAAAAAAAGTTGACGATGACGAAAAACTTGCTTGGTCGGTTCTTGAGGGTAAAAACGGAAAATTGCTGACGAAAAGTGAGGACGGTATTTCGCCATGTGATAAGGCCTTAACTGACAAAGTGTAAACATGGCATTTTGATACATAAATCTCTTTATCATCTGCAGTTTTCTTTTTTTTTATTTAAAATAAAAATATATTAATCGCACCAAATAAATTTTGATTAACTTAATGAAAAATAAAAAAATAAAATCTCTTTTATATACTAATAAATAAGTGTTTTTAAGTGACTGTTATTAAACTTACTTAAATGAAAACAATTAAAACTATATATAGTAGTGAAAATTTACATTTTGATCAGTCTCGATTCATATCATCGAATATTTGGGAAATACTTCTTTTTCAAAATAAGAACATCATTTAAACTGTTTACAATTTTTATATTTTGAAAAAAAAAATTATAAATGTATATGAATTGTTCGAAATTTCATTACATTACCAGTCGCTAGAAAATTTTAATTATTTTTGATGAAATAAATTTTATTTTCGTTTTTAAAATTTTTTTGTTTTTAAAATACATTTTGATTTGTCTATCATTATGGTGATATAATTTAGATTTGGAACATGAATCATTCATTCGTTTTGTTTAAATATATCTGAAATTCATTGTTGATTTTTTAAAGAAACATCGTAGGAAATCCGTTATTTCTAAATTACAGTTTGGTAACTTTTTCCGAACAGTTAATGATTTTCTTCATTTCTCATTTCGAAATCGATTTCAAAGAATTTTCCGACACATTGTGTTGTGAGCCTGAAAAAAAAAACAACCAGCAATGAAAATTCTGTTAACATATCATTAGATGACCATTATTTCTTAAGCTTCTTCTAAACGTTTTCGAAAGTTCTTTTTCCTTAAAATTATTCAGTGCAAAGTTTTAAAATGTCCATTCAAAGGAAGACTTCAAAAGTTAAGAATTAATAAAATATTAACTACAATATATTATCTAGTTTCAATTTTAACTTCTATCTGCTTTGTTTATTTTCTGTTTATTATTATATGTATATTTATGTTATTCGAAAATATACATAGATTTACATACACAATTCATCACTATATATTCAATTTGAAATATTCATCGATTTTAAAATAAATAAATGAAATTTTGCATTCTTATAAACAAAATATAATCGTGGGGGGGAAATCATAATTATTCAAAAAATGATATTGATATTTTGATGACTATTTACATCTTAGATTTCCATTAATTTAACATAAATATTTTCATTATTGTATTTACGTGCCTTTACATATACATAAGATTATGATAACTCAGAAACTCAGTTAGTTTAGTTTAGTTATATTAATGTCCAGTTTTAAAGCAACACGAGGGCTATTTTGGGACGGACCTCGTCATTTTGAACCACGGTCAGATGACGAGGATGACACCTGAACTGGCACCCCCCTCTCCACACCATGCCCCACCAGCGAAAGGAACCTTGGCCTGACAGATTTAACGTGCAAGAGACCCCCTCACACGACGGTTCTTCGGTGGAATCGAATCTCGAACCTGAAACCTTCCGGTTCCGAAGCCGAGACTCTACTACCAGGCCACCGCGGTCCAGAAACTCAGTTAGCTAGATGAACTAAATTTGCCGTGGGGCTCTAAAATAAAAAAGTGGACTTTCGAGAAATGGGTACGTACTAAAGCAAAGCATAAAATGTGGGATTATCCACTATCGATGTTTAACTTGAAACTTGAAATTGAGTATTTTTTTCATAAGTTTTGCTAATTTTTCTTGGCAAATATTTTGATGATTTCATGCGATAAATAAAGTGATATAGTAGTAATTATATTTTGAAAACTAATTAATTTTTCATGAAATTTGAAATCATCTCGAATAGCTCGAATGTTTCTAATAGCTAGAACATGTTTCAACCGGCCCCTCAAATTCTATACAGGCTGACAGGTTCTTATTTTTCAATTGACTGATAGAGGATATAAAATCAAGTTATTGCTGGGCATGTACTCGCTTTACATCTTGGAACTGTAGTTTGGAAAGAAATTGGAATCAGGATAAACTTTTCACAGCCAGTTCGGCTGGATTAGTAATAACGGAATTAAATTAAAAAAGGCACTTCTGTGCTCATAATAGCTCACCAACCTATACTAAATACAGTCCAAAACATTTGAAACTGGCATTCTTTCACTCTTTTCTTAATTTCTTGTTTTATATTCTACTATGTCAAAGCTTTTTTAAAGAAATCAGTTTGCTTTTGTAATTTATTTTGTTTTCATGCTTAGGAAAATTCTTAAAAATCAGAAAGGAAAACACGATGGATTTTGATTGTTGATTTTTACATAGGTATTTTTATTTCCTTCATATATAAACTACAGAAAAAATATTGTAATCATAAAAAAATCAATCTCGAGATGTTGATGAATCTCCATGTTTTACATCTAATTAATTTACCCCCCCCCCACATTTTTGAAAAATACCCGTTTGTCTATCAGTCCGTCTGTTTATTTGTGACAAAGATAACTCAGAAACTACACTGATGGAAAAAAAATCTAAACACCAAGAAAAAATTATTGCACGGTAATGGAATTTTAGAAATACATTTGTCTAGGTAACATATTTAATTTATTAAGTTAAAAGTTAAAGTTTCAAGATCACAGGTAGAGCTATTGACGAGAAGAGCCATTTCAAATATGAAATGTTGGTACATTAGTAACCGGTGTAACCACCAGAATTTTGAATGCAAGCATGCAAACGTGCATGCATTGTGTCGTACAGGTGTCGGATATCAGTTTGTGGGATGGAGTTCCATGCCTGTTGCACTTGGACGGTCAATGCAGGGACGGTTAATGCTGGTTATGGATGATGCTGGAGTTGTCGTCCAATGATGTCCCATACGTGCTCGATTGGAGAAAGATCTGGTGATCTAGCAGGCCAAGGCAACATGTCGACATTCTGTAGAGCATGTTGGGTTACAACAGCGGTATGAGGGCGAGCGTTATCCTGTTGAAAAACACCCCCTTGAATGCTGTTCATAAATGGAAGCACGTCATTAGACTGACGTACAAATTTGCAGTCAGGGTGCGTGGGATAACCACGAGAGTGCTCCTGATGTCATACGAAATTGCTCCCCAAACCATAACTCCAGGAGTAGGCCCTGTGTGTCTAAACCGCAAACAGGTCACTAGCAGGCGTTCACCTGGCCTCCTTCTAACCAATAAACGGCTATCACTGCGACCGAAGCAGAACTGGCTTTCATCAGAAAACACAACAGATCTCCACTCCGTCCTCCATTGAGCTCTGGCTTGATACCACTCACGTCGCAAACGGCAGTGAGTTGGAGTCAGTGGAATGCACTGTACAGGGCGTCTGGCTGGGAGCTGTCCTTGAAGTAACCGATTTGTAACAGTTCGTTGTGTCACTGTGGTGCCAACTGCAGATCGAATTTCAGCTGCAGACGCAGTACGATTAGCCATACGCCGAATACGACGGTCTTCCCTCTCAGTAATACCACGTGGCCGCCCGGAACCTGGTCTTCTTGAGGCAGTACCTTCCCTTGACCACTGCCGCCAATACGCATGCACAATGGATACATTCCTGCCAAGTCTTTTAGCAATATCACGGAAATAAAACCCACCTTCTCACAGCCCTACAACACAACCTCGTTCAAACTCAGTGAGCTGTTGATAATGGCTTCTTCGTCTTCTCAGAGGCATCCTTGACTAACATTAACCCACTGCTTCAAATCTGAACTGTAAATGATGATCACGAACCTTACAGCGCTTATTTAAAGCAAACCTCATTTGCATGTTCATAGTGTCGCTACTAGCGCCACACCTACGCGCGTAGCTCGAAATTTGAATCGACGTCATCTTTCAGAAGTATAAACACGCCTACCAAATTTCGTTTATCTAGCACAGCTCCTTCCTAGTGTTGGGATTTTTTTTTCATCAGTGTATTTGAAATAGTCAAATGAAATTTGGTATGCGGTCTTCAATCGAATTTACTAATTTCTGAAAGATTTTGAACAAAATTTGTTCTGAGGAAGTTCACCTAATGGAATATAAGTTAACTAGCAGATAGCTGTAAAACGAAGAGCACTAGATTGCACTTTATAAACATTTGTCAAATTTTGTGCCAAATCCAACAACGTATTGATTGTTTGTCGGTCTGTACTTTCAGAAATATGTCAAAGCGATAATTTAAAAATGCAGTGACTAATAGAAATTAAATTTCGTATAGATTTAACATATATAGAGTAGGCACCTATCAAGTTTTGAGAAATATTTGAAAAAGAGTTAAGTGTTTGTCGGTTTATATTTTATAAAAAAAACTAGCAGTACCAGCATGGCGTTTCCCATGGTATAGACATCTAAGAAGAGAAAGCTTTAAAATTAAATCCAGCCTTCCCCCGATATGACATGGGCATGTTATGCAATATCAAATAAACATAAAATATATTTAGAAATTATCAAAAATTGCTACAAAATATTTTTTTATAGAGCACATCATTCAGAAATATTTAGACTGTTAAAAAAGTAAAAATATGATATGTCCATTGATAAAACAATCCACTAAAATATACGATAGAAAAGCTGTTTTAATTTTTTTGTTTTTTACTTCTTTTATTCTGTCTGAAATATAAATGTCTTTCTCTGTCAGCATTTTGCTCCTCAGGAGATTCATTCTGTCTCCACCATTCAGTTGCAGTGTGATTAAAAGGAAGACAGTTGTTTTGCTCATCAAAAGATTCTCCTTCCCTCAGTGTGGACATTCTTTCTCTTAAATTCGCTAACCGAATGTTTTTTTCTCTCATCTTCCTTATCTCTCAACAACTGTCAACAACAACCTTATCTCTCAACAACAACTTTTTGTTATTTAAGGTATCCGACAACGTTCGAAGGAAAATTTTACAAAAACTGGATTTTTTAAAAACTATTTAAAGCTATATTTTTAGATATATTGTCAAATATAATGCAAAATACTATAGATACAACAAAATTATTTGAAAAAATAATATAATTTGAGAAATAGGAAAATCTGCTGTAAATTAGAATGAAATTTTACCAAAACGGTTAACACTCTACACAAAATGGTAACTCAGCAATCCTATTTTTCTTTGTACTCAAGTTATAGGATATAATTATGAATGAAATGAATCAAAATCTAAGAAAAAGTTGGAGATGCAAAAAAGCGATGGGTAAAAATATACGTATATACGCATTTTTTCAATAAATACACATTTTAATTTTTCTAAAAACATCTATAAATGAAAGAGTATTTCACCAACAAAAACACTTTTGGTTCATTTCATTGCCCATAGTATTTAAACACACTCTGAAATTTTTATGCCAATACCTCTATTAGATTTTGAGATATCATTTTCATGGTGGAGAACTTTTAAGAAAATTAAAATTTTGAGAAAATCGAAATTAAAGATGAATTTTAGCTGAAAAAATAGGTGATCCTGCATGATAGATCAGGCCTTCCTTTTACTAGAAAAGATAAACTGCTTTGAAAAGAGAAAAGTCTGAATTAGAAGAAATCTTATACTATAATACGAGGAATGGTTGCAAGTCGAAAATTGCCCCAGAATTAATAAACTCCGGTAAACTTGGGGGGTCTGGGGTTTTTGGCCACGAGGAATCGTGTGGCGCCGATTTTGAAGCGCTACGGTCGAGCAGTTCGGAGTTACAGATAGGATATTTTCAAACTTTATTAGTTCGCCATAATGGCTAATAGGTTTCAAGCGGTAACGTGCTGCCTTCTATAGCCAATATGGAGAACTAATAAAGTTTCCAGAAGATGATCCGGAACTGATCTCGAAATGGATGATCCATAACCCGAGTGGTGATATGAACCCAAGCGCTTCGTGCATGGTCAGCAAACATGGAAGAGACCAGTGCAGATGGGGATTTCCAATGGAACATCTAGACATGACATCGCTGGTGGACGATGAAAAGCCGAGGTATCTTTTCACCAATGGTTTCACAAATTTTCTTATGGCATGTATTGTTTTGATAAATCACAATTGAAAATTTAAATCTTCGAGTTAGCTTCGATACCTGTTTTCTCCTAGCGGAGCTCGGTCACCAGCTGGTAACAATAATGTTAAAAATTATCCGTTGTCAATAACCAGTGTTTTTAACGTAATCGGATACCTTAATGCGTTTCGGCCAACGTTGGATTTCCTTCTTTTGGGTATAATGAGATTTGAATCGCTGTTTAAAATCATACGCAAACAAAGAAATGTATCACGTATGCATACCACAGCTATTGCTATTTGCATATGCTCAGTTTGAGGTTTTCTTACATGAGCGGAATAATTAAAACCACAATTATAAAATCCCCTTTATTACTTTGACATGACCTTAATCCACTAAAACCTTCCACAAAAGGGCATAAACATCTCGTATATCCATTGCCTTCTCGAGTTTTTGCGGTTCAAATAAACAGAAGCTTTCAAGAGATTTCATTTTATACTGTGCATAAAGATAAATACTATGACTTAAGTACGAAGTTATTTAAATAAATAACATTTGATATATTTGTTTTTTGATTACAATGGTAGTTTTAAAAAATCAAACTTTGAATCCATCAATCGGAAAAAACACATCCAAAGCATTACTTCTTATTTAGCAGAGAGTATACTTTTGGGGAGATCCTCCCCTGGTAAGTTAATATTTCCCAAACATTGGTCCTAGTCATAGAGCTGATATATAAATGGAGGGAGCTAGTAGCTTGTTTCCTGTCTCAAAAAGTGTACCCAACATGAGTCATGTGACTGTAGAAAAATCTGGGGGTAAGAACACCTTTTTGGCGCCATATCGCAAATGTTGGCATACTCAAAAACTGCATCGCAACATTTTGCTTCCCGGCAATGGGTCTAGTCGGTTTTCATTTCCGGTTAAACCGATCGGAAATCCTATAAAAATAAATGCTATTTCATTTCCTAAACAGTTTATATTATATATATATATCTTACACTAGTATTCGAGTTAAATTATATTTAGATTTTTAACTTTGTTTTTGTGCAATAATTAAAAGTGATTATTTTTCTTCTTTAAATAAACATTTTATTTCTTTTCTTTGATAAAAACATTTCAAGATTTTACAATAGATGCTCAAATACTTTCTATCATTCTATCAAACAGATAAAAACCAGCTTTTTAAAAACAGATTATTAAAGTGACATAAGTCTTTAAAAAAAAAAATGTTTTCATTCATATTTGCAATATAAATTATAAATATTGAACATTTTTTACAAAATGAATATCAACAGTTAAACTAGTACTTATTAAAATCACCAAAACAACAACAAAAAATGATAAAAATTACAAATACTTTAATTATTAATTTATATTTGTAATTAAATATTGAGATTTTATTGTACGCTTTTATTAATAAAGCATTATTAAGGAAAATTGTTCTATAAGGTAAATATGCCATAAAAATTGTTTTGCAAAATTTCGATTGGATTTAATATTGTTCACGATATAATACAATAATTGTGGTTAAAAAGAAACAACATATTAGAAATTTTAAAGAACTTTATTTGCATTAAAATAAACACTCAATTACTAATCGGTCAATAATGTTTATGTAAACACTTGTATTGGCGAGAAAAAATCCCGCCAAGCTTGTAGCCAAGCGCTTACAACACATTCGAGATTAAAATAAACCAAATAACAAAATATAACGCAGTTACATCAGTTTAAACGAAGCTTAGTAACATGTTAAATAAATTCAATACAATAACTAAGCCAAACTATGAAATATTATTGTGTTATAACACCAAAATCACTGAGTGATCGATGTTAGGAAATTTTAAATTGACTTAAAATGGATATAAACAGAATATGTTGACTGTAAATACCTATGAAATGATAAAGGACTATCCTTAGAAGCTTTTTCTTTGCATCCAATTGCACAGCAATAGGTAACCATGGCTTAAATAAGTTTTAAATTCCAACAGTTAAAAGCGGGAAAAAATCTGCCATTGAAATATAATGGGGAACGGAGAATGTGGTTACAGCTAACACAAATTCTGTCCCACAGTCACGTGATTTTATCTTGTCCTACACGAAAGTAGGGTTGCACTCCCTCTATCAGTATCCCAGCTCTATGGTCCTAGTATGCGAATCAATTATTTTACAACGAGTATATTTGTTTATCAGCTGACGGAGTCAAAATAACACTTATACGGAAATCGACAAGTTTGATGAAATAAATCTTCACAGTGCTCATCTATACTTATAATAAAGCTCAATGTGTGTGTGTGTGTTGGCGCTCTACAGGCCAGACCGTTGGACCTACAGCTACCAAATTTGGTACATGTATACCTTGGAGGTCGGGAATGTGCACCTCGGAGCCCTTTTTTCGAATTTTTAATTAGAATTTGAATTCATTAAAATTTAAGCGAAATTTCGACGTTTTTCCGCTATAACTTCCGAAAATATTATTACACAAACATGATTTTTATATTAATTTAAAGATTAAAAAAATAGCTTTCTAATGGTATCAGTTTTTTTTAATTTATAATGTAAACTTCTATTTTTAATGAATTTTTAAAGAAATATTTTAACCATGTTTTTAACACGTGACCGGATAAAATAAAAGAATGCCGGAAGTTCAAATAAAAAAAATTATCGTCGCAAAATAAATCTACAGAAATGCAACTTTCAGCACATGACTGGATAAAATAAAAGAAATATAAAATGTGATATTTTCTTTAAAAAATAAATGCAAAGCAAAGGTTTCTACAATCGTTTGCAATATCTAAATCATTAACTCAATAAATCTTCTTTATTTACGGTAAACCTGATTGAATTTAGACAGGATATGCATTGAAATCTCGACTTAATGGCATATTTATGTAATCGTTTGCAATATCTGTATCATTAATTTAATAATTTTTTTCCCTTTCTCGCTTTCTTTAAAAAAACATATTTAATATTTTGGCAACATCATCGAAATTTTTTTTTAATATTTTGGAAGCATAACCGATGGTTAAAACTGACTGATTTATAAAATTAAAGAATATTATTAGGGAAAGGTGTACTTTTAGAACTTTCCGTCCATCATCTTAATGAAAATATTAATTTCAGGCCAATCAATGTCCGGAATTACTTCAAGGCTAATGAATATGTGATTTAATTGAAAATTTTAGAACGCTTTACTCATGGCGAACCAGCTGGTCGCCAAAGGCGGCTAGTAATCAATAAAGTATACATTTGAATCACTATGAGGAAGTATCAAAATAACATTTATACCGAAGTCGACAAGTTGAGGAAATAAATCCTCACAGTGCTCATAATTAATAAACTATACATTTGAATCGCGATGTTACTACTACGCATTATGTTTTCAGAGCTGCGTGAATGAGATTAAAGATTTTTGCATTTCTCAATTACAATATCAAAGGAAAATCTCTGAAAGCGGAAGAAGTCTCTCCTGAGCCGCATTCAAAATCCTAATGAATAAAATCGAAATCTTTTAAACTAATGCCACTCTGAGACGGGAAGTATCAACAAACCGTCGGGGCAGGCGGATATCGGAATGTTCGGAATGCAAAGCCTTATTCAGTCAGTCTGACATTTTCTCTTGAAGTATCTGAGAAGTCCATTTTGGGGTTGGTAGTTTCATTTGAAATTCCTATCAAAAAATTTTATTCCAAAATAAATCGCATTCATCTTTTGATTCGAAGTTTAAACTTTGAATGGAATTCCAGAAAATGTGTTGCCTGCCATTTTTGTTCACTCTTTTGAAAAAAAAAATGCTGAAGAGTCATTAGAGAAAAACTTTTTGATGCTGGCTTCATATTCGTGTTCATACTTTTATACTTTTTTTAAAAATGTCTTTAATTTATTAATCGCATCGACGAATCTTTTGATTCAAATTGAACATATTGAACGGAATTCTTGAAGATGAAATGCTTGCAATTTTCATGTTCTCTTTGGTAAAATTTGGAGAATAATTTTTAACGTTGGTTTCATATTCCCATTTATTCTTTGTTATCAGCGTTTATTTTTAAATCGCATTCATACGAAATTCTTGATTAATAGTTCAAAGTTTGAACGTAATTCCTGAAGATTCTTTGCTTGCCATCTTCATGTACGCAGTTGTAAGAAATGCTTAAGAAACGTTAGAGAATAACTTTTTGATGTTGATTTCATAATAGCATTCAAAAGCTTTCATTCTTAAACTGCTTTCATAAGAATCTTTTGATTCAAAATCAAAACTTTGACTGGAAGATGAGATGCTTACAATTTTCGTGTTCTTTCTTGTCAAAAAAATGTTTAAAAATCGTTACAGAAATATTTTTTCTTATTTGGAGAAGCTTCGTGTCTAATCTTTCATTCATACTATTTCATTTCTATACTAGTGTCTTTCTGGTATAAAAATTGTGCAGAAAATAGTGTAACCATCAGAAATTCGAAAATCATATATCAGAGCTTTGGACTCCGAAAAGCACATTTCTTGGAATCATTCCAGTCTATTTCTCTGTATTTCTGTAAATACGATGATTAAAAAAATTATTGGAGTTACACGCATTAAATCTGCATATGGTTTATATTCAAAATTCGTATAGTTCTTTCAAATTTTGAATGGAATCTATTCAGAGGCTATCTGTTCACTTTACATATTAATGTAAGTTAAAGGCATAGATCAAGCAATCGTAACAAATAGATCTAAATGAAAAAAATTAGCATATAGATTCAACATCTGGAGTTTAAATACATTTCAAATTTAAAATTTAATTCACTAAGCAGTTAATGGTTTGTTTGCCCATTCTTTTACAACCATGTTAACTCGATTCTCAAAAGCGCAGTAACTTTAAGTTTTGCGCTTTAATAAAATCTGGTATGTGATTTTATGACTACTATTGTAGTTCTACTATAGTTCTATTCATGATAACAAACAAAATGGTGTACAAAATAGATTGATTGTGCATCGATCCTATCCCAGCTAATAATCGCCAATACACTGGAAAATATTGCACTCTAATTAGCTCATTTGTTTCTATTATTTGCGTACATCTATTAGAGAATATTAGAAAATGTTTTGAAGAAACTAATCGCACTATTATAAAATGTCTTTTAAATTATCAAATTCACTAAAGGTTACATTTTTACTTTGTATTTACAAAAACTGAAAATATAGCAATTCCCATTGAAATAGTTTTAAACAATCGAAAAATAATCTGATAATAAAATACATAATTAAAAAAAACCCATGAGGATTTTAAATATGCTCAAGATGGGTCCCTTAGAGGGTGTATTAGATGGAATGAGAAACTTCCAGTATAATGGTTGACTTTCGATGATTTGGTGGGGGAAGAAATGATGGGGGGTCAGGTACCTCCTGCCTGTGATGAGATGCACCTTCTACTGATGGAGCTGTATCGTGGTTGCCAATGGATTTTATGATTCAACCTTAGTTCCCGTCTATCCTGTTGTAGCTTCTGAGTATTTAGAATTTTTCGTGTGCCTCAGGTTGGTTGGTTGGCTTGGTTTTATGGCGCAAGAACCAAATCTGGCCACACTGCGCCAATCAAATGGTAAGCAGATAAAAGATATTTTTAAAAAGTCACACTCATTTATGAAATTATAAATACGGAGGTGTAAAGATAACTTCGTCAACTTAAAATTCAAAACAATTATTCATGTAATAATGCAATGAACATCAGCTTGATAAAGGAATGCTCCACATAATAAAAAAACTGTTAAATGCAAGAGAATTATTATTATTACAACTATTATTAACTGCTCTTATGTGCCTCCGAGCAGTTAATAATAGTTGGTTATGATTAGAATCAAGATGTTTCTAAAATAACACTGCTCTACTGTGCTAACTTAAAAATTTCTTCCTTTGATAATATAATTGTGAAATTTTCAGGTTTCATTTAATAAAACGTCTTGATTTGGTGGTTAAAAATTGATTGGGGAATTGATTTGGTGGCTATATCCCGAAAGTTATTTCATTTCAAAACTATAAGTTGATGGAAAGTCGCATTGTACATTTTTTACTTCCTTTTATACAGAACAAAGAGATAAAGAATTTATTTTAATTGTTGTAAGATTCGAATTTCCGATTTCAATGAATCCCCAAGTTTTAAGAATCTCTGATCTTGAAAATCAAATTTGAAAATTGATTCTCTGACCATCTGTGTGGGACAAAAAGAGCTCAAAAACGGTTTGAAATAGACAAATTAAGTTTGGTGTAATGTCTTAATACCGGATTTGTAGATATCTTTTAAATTTTAAGCAAAATCCATTCCGAAGAATTTTACCCGTCCGGCAGTCCATTATGAACTAACACGATAGCTGCAAAATGAAATGACCTAGGTAGCTGTAATTCGATACACACAGTTGACATCTATGATGTAGATAATTATCAAATTTTGAACTAAATCCAACAGTTGATTGTCTTTGGAGTGTACTTCCAAAAGCATGTAAATGCAAAAACTTAAAAACGCAATAAATATGTGAAATATACCAAACTTAGTATTAATTTTGTAATTTCAGTTACATTTTGTCAAATTTGAGGTTGAATCGGTTGAAAAAATATGCTTAAGAACACAGATTCGATTTTGGGATGATATTTCAGTAATTAATACTTTCAAAACTCTTCAAACATCTCAAGATAAATTCAGTAAAATGCTCAAAACTCTTCAAACATCTTACGATAAATTCAGTAATATGACTTAATTCCGGTTAAATTTTTATTTTTTGCAATGTTTTACACTAATGTAATTCAAGACGTTTTATGAGATAATTAATTTATTAAATTATATGCGCGAAAGTTATGTGGTGATTATCCCTTTGGTTTCATCTGTGTCAACTCTAATTTTAGGTTACTTCGAATAATAATAGAAATAACGGCATATTTTAAATTACTACAACGTCTTATTGAATTTTGAGCCAAACTAACCTTTTTCAACAGAAAAGAGACAAAACATTTCCCTTAAGGTATCCGACTACGTTCGAAGGAAATTTTTTGGAAAATTGGATTTTTTTAGAAACTATTTATGGTTTTAAAATGTATTGTCAATAATAATAGTTATAAATACAAAAAAATTATTTCAAAACATAATATATTTTCAGGAATAAGAAAATTGGTAGTTAATTTTAATGAAATCGAACCGAAATGGTTAACATTCTACACAAAATGTTAATGCAGCAATCCTATTTTTCTTTGCACACAAGTTATGGAATATGATGATGAATGAAATGAACCAAAATCTAAGAAACATTTTGAGATGCAAAGAAGTGACGGGTAAAAATATACGTTTATATGCATTTTTTCCATCAATTTTTTCTAAAAACACCTACAAATGAAAAAGTATTCCGACAACACTAAAACTTTTGGTTCATTCCATTGCCTATATTATTTAAAGCACACGCTGAAATTTTTATGTAAATGCGTCCATTAGTTTTTGGGATATCATGTTAATGGTGAATAATTTTTATGAAAATTAAAATTGAAGTTAAAGACAAATTTTAAATGAAAAATATATTTTGCTTAAAATTCCTCTTTATAATAGGTTAGAACTTCCTTTTCTAAGAAAAAATAAAGTATTTTGGAAAGAGAAAGGTCTGAATGACAAGAAATAACACTTTAAAAAAACCGAATATGTGGTAGAATACCAGTGTTTTTAATGTAGTCGGATACCTTAAGTAATTTGTTTTCCAATTAAAATAATTCGTAGTTTTCAAACTTTCATCTGAGAATTATTTTCACTTCTGTTGTTATATTGTTTAATAACTATTATTAATTTTAATCCTTTTTACAAAAGCAATTTAATTAATGATGGCTTACATTAGAAAACACAGGAATATCTTTCAAGCAAATTGAGTAATGAATATAAAATATTCTTTACTGTCAAATTTCGAATCAATGTAGTAATTTATTTCTTCGCTAATTAATTTTTTTAAATTATTTGTTTTGTCTTCTTTAATGAAATCGGGAATTCAAGGACAAAAATGACTTAAAAAGAACTTGCGATTTTAACGAATTTGTCTCGA
The DNA here is from genome assembly GCA_026543055.1 of Argiope trifasciata. Lineage (NCBI taxonomy): Eukaryota > Metazoa > Arthropoda > Arachnida > Araneae > Araneidae > Argiope > Argiope trifasciata. The sequence goes on along the minus strand of JAPMOQ010047291.1, from coordinate 3,620 downwards.
CATGCTTGCAGACATTGAAGAATTTTGTAAAGAAAAATTGCATTACTCATCGTAATTTCACAACTTCTTTCCCAAGTGCTTTTACATTTCAAATTGATAAGAATATTTTAAGAATATTAATAATTATTAAGAATATTATTTTAAGAATATGATATATTTTAAAAATATTTTGCACCTACTTCTGAATCAAGAATAGTATCCCAATGTTTTTTTGTGGAAATCAGATGTTATTGTATATGCGGAAATTCGGTTGATTGTATAAAATTTAGAAAAGAAATTAACTGAATATATGTGAGAAACTTCATTTTATGAAGTAGTTACCACTGAATTCTAGAAAATACTGATGTTTTCGCGATGATTGCCTATTTCAAATTAGCAGCCATTGGCGACCAGCCGGTTCGCCCAGATTATTTACTTTCAAATTAAATATTAACTGGCTATCAAATATTAATATGGAAAGTATATCATTTAAATTTCTCCTTATTTGTACTTATAATAAAGCTCAATGTGTGTGTATGTATGTGTTGGTGCTCTACAGGCCAAATTATTGGACCTACAGCTACCGAATTTGGTACATGTATACCTTGGAGGTCGGAAATATGCACCTCAGAGCCCTTTTTTCGAATTTTTAATTAGAATTTGAATTAATTACAATTTAAGCGAAATTTCAACATTTTTCCTCTATAACTTCCGAAAATATTGTCGCAGAAACATGATTTTTACATCAAGTTAAAGATTAAAAAAACTGGCTTTCAAATGATATCAGTGTTTTAACATATAACTTAAACTTCTATTTTTAACGAATTGTTAAAGAAATGTTTAAACCCTATTTTCAACAATATATTTCGGATAAAGTAGCTACATCAATCAGTCATCTAAATCAATAATTAAAACTGACTGATTTATAAAATTAAAGAATATTATTAGGAAAACGCGTTCTTTTAGAACTTTCCGTCCATCATCTTAAAGAAAATATTAATTTCAGGCCAATCAATGCTCGGAATTATTTCAAGGCTAATGAATATGTGATTTAATTGAAAATTTTAGAACGCATTACTCATGGCGAACCAGCTGGTCGTCAAAGGCGGCTAATTACTTAATAAGATAGAAAACTTTGAATTAAATTGAAAACAAATAACGCAAAAAATTAAAAAGAGATTACGATATAAGTTAATTGAAAAGTTATCACGATATAAAAGTGGGAATGAGCATTTTCCTTTGCAGTTAATGTAAAAATTTTTTTTTTCAACATTAACTTGAACGTTGTAAAAAACCCATGACATGAATGTTTTGATGGAAATGAGTCAAATTCATAATATTAAAAATTGTGTATTACATTAAAACATGCATTAAAAAAAGTGAGTACATTTATAAAATTCATATCATAAAAAAAGGTTATTTTTTAAGCTTCTTAGATGACATATAGCTCATAATTCATTTTTTTGTGATAATAGTTTTGAAAGATATGATCATCAGTTTTTGTTGGTAGGACAGAGATTACCCATTTGGAAATGGTTAAGCCTATTTCTCGCTCGATTAAATTTTGCCACTTATTTCTTCGGTTTCGTTTTTTTTTTTTTTTTTTCTTTTTTTTTTTTTTTTTTTTTTCTATCAGGGAAAAACGGTTTTGGAGAGCTTTATCCAGCTATTTCAGCTTAACTGAAGTAAGTGCTGCTGTAACAATGTTCAACGAAATAGTCTGAAATGTTTGTATATTTATTTCTTTACATTTGACTGTTTTCAACAGTTTATAATAAGAGTGACTTTTATGCAACATACTTGAATGGGTTTTTTTGTATATGGATACACAAGAGAAAGAAAGAACGAAAGAAAAAATTCAAAAAATATCATTATTATTTTTCTCTAGCAGAGGCACATTAGATGTTGAATACAAATGCTTATTCTACATAAGACAAAACTGCAACTTTTAAAATCATAATTGATTATTAAAGAAAATTATGATATGTGTATCAAAAAATTAAGTAACAAAAAGAGATATTAAATCTTCATTTACTGATGGTTCTTGAAAATACCATTTAAATTTAGCTTATATCTTTACTATGTGACTGTTTTTGCTGATTGTATTCTAAAGAACACGGATAATGTAACCCAAATAACATAAAGTTAATATAAGATTAAAGTAGGAATTTAAAATATTTAATTAATAATTAAATTAATTAAGACACTTCTGTTATTTATACACACTTGTATTTTTACTTATACACCTATATTTTTATATATATATTTTATACTAGCCACCTTTGTCGACCAGCTGGTTCGCCATGAGAAATGCGTTCTAAAATTTTCAATTAAGTCACATATTCATTAGCCTTGAAGTAATTTCGGGCATTGATTGGCCTAAAATAAAAAATGTTTTTTTCCGTCATGCTGCCAAAATATTAAATATGTTTTTTAAAGAAAGCGAAAAAGTAAAAAAAAATATTGAATAAATGATTTAGATGTTGCTAACGATTTTAGAAACCTTGGCTTTGCATTTATATTTTTAGAAACTATCGCATTTCATAATGGAAAAAAAATTATTGAATTAATGATACAGATATTGCAGACGATTATAGAAATATGCCGTTAAGTCGAGATTTCAATGCATATCCTGTCTAAATTCAAGCAGTTTTACCATAAATAAAGATTTGTTGAATAAATGATTTAGATATTGCAAACGATTATAGAGACCTTTGCGTTGCATTTATTTTTTTAGAAAATATCACATTTTATGTTTCTTTTATTTTATCCAGTCACGTGCTGAAAGTATCATTTCTTTAGACTTGATTTACGATGAAAGTTTTGTTTTTATTTGAACTTCCGTCATTGTTTTCTTTTATTTTATCAAGTCACGTGCTCAAAAAAACATGGTCAAAATATTTCTTTAAAAATTTGTTAAAAATAGAGGCTTAAATTATACATTAAAACTGATACCATTAGAAAGCTATTTTTTTAATCTTTAAATTGATGTAAAAATTATGTTTGTGCGATCATAGTTTCGGAAGTTATAGCGGAAAAACGTCGAAATTTCATTTAAATTTTAATTAATTGAAATTGTAATTAAAAATTCGAAAAAAGGGCTTAGAGGTGCACATTCCTAACCTCCAAGGTATACATGTCCAAATTTGGTAGCTGTAGGTCCAACGGTCTGACCTGTAGAGCGCCCACACACACACACACACACACACACACACACACACACACACACACACACACACACACACACACACACACACACACACACACACACACACACACACACCCACACACACACACACACACACACACACACACACACACACACACACACACACACACACACACACACACACACACACATTCAGCTTTATTATAAGTATAGATATAGATATATATATTTATATATATACACTTATATTTTTATAAATTAGCAATATAAAAGAAAACGAAACTAATTACGGAAACTCAAACAAAAACTATTTCGGATTCGAACAAGACTAAAATTTAAACCTAAAATTTAAAATTTAAAAGGCAATCATAGTATTTAGTGTGCGCGAATGCAGCTACCACCAAAATACTGATGAATTACATAAATTAGCAATATAAGAGAAAACGAAACTAATTACGGAAACTGAACCAAA
>JAPMOQ010047275.1:12413-25251 GCA_026543055.1 Argiope trifasciata | reverse complement strand
AGGTATCTCCGTAGAGAATCCCATTGGTGTCAAATCTTACACAACTATATTCCATTTTTGTTGAAGTAATAACTGGATGGAAGGAGCCAGAATACTTAAACAAATGGTGACTAGGGGTTAAACTCACAAGGCAAATTACTAACGGAAAAGGAAAGGACTGATAAATTCATTGGGAGCATCTGTATGGCATCTATCAGCAAACAAACAATCACTGTGGAGTCAGAAATCTGTAGCGTCAGTCTGTGTCCTGTGGTTTTATTTCCTTCTTGAGAATTGCACTTTTAAGGGACTTTTGAGTACTTTTCCCTTAAAAGTGCAGTTTTCAAGAAGGAAAACAAAACCACAGGACGCTACAGATTTCTGACTCTACATTGATTGTTTGTTTTCTGATATATAAACTTTCTGATAAATAAATCTAAAGTTTACTGTTTTTCCAACTTATAAATTATACTAAGGGAATTGCAACTATATAATAAAAGGGAACAATACTGAACTATTTATAGTAAATTAAATGAAAAAGTTTGAAAGAAATGTATTTGAGAATTATATCAAACAATATTTTATTCAAAAGTATCACAAAGTGAGACTAAACTAAATGAGATACTGAGTTACCTCATAATACAAAAACATTTTCCCAATACCATTTTTTTCATCTTCATTTATATAAACTCATTGATAACCTTGAAACAATTTATTTAGTCTTTCTTTTAGTAATCCTTTTGAAATAGATTTTATTGAATCATTAATATAATGAATTCATTTTCTTCCATTCTTTTTATAATAAACATTATCTTCAAACTTGAAATTTATATTCGTTTCAGATAAACAAAGATATCCTACTCTCTTTCTTAAGTTCAAAAAACAAAATCTGATTATTCACAATTTGACGTAGATGTTTCCAACTCTTTTACTAAATAATGGGTTTCTTTTAATCTCATTAGGGAATATTTATATAGGTGCTCCATTTACGTCAGAACCCTTGGTTGTACTCCAGAGTTTCAAAAATAAATGGTTTTATCCTATATTAATGTGAAAGCATATCTGTTTTAGTTGTGAGAGAGTTAGACTTTTTTATAATAAAAAGAATATTATTTTTCAGCACTATAAAAGTATCATTTAAAAACCTTTCTTATTCACATGCTAAATATTATCTGAAGACATTAATTCCTCGAGGAAAATTTTTTTTTCTGTAAGCGCAGCAGGTTAGTTATGCTTTAATATTAAACAGTATTTCCAAAACATCTACATTCCTTAGCAATGGTATGATTTTGTGTTGTGAATTTTATATGCAAAATAGTTTCACTTAAGATATGACTGTTCCAAAGTCTCATAGGTGAAATAACAACGCGTTTAGTTTTTCAAAAAGTTCCATACTATTTTCTCTCGTATCAATCACGTTAAATATTAGCTTGATATTATTGATACATTCTTATAAATGTTGTTGAATCTCATCTCGGTATTTGTTTAGTGTAAAAAAATTATTTAAAGGGATTATGTATTATTTAATGATAAATTCATTTTTTTAAACATAAAAAGATTATAAGTAATCGAATGCGTTGGTGCTAATAATAGTTTGATTTTTTTTTGTTCAGATTTATTAGTTTATTCATTGAATACTAAAGAAAGGAATTTAGTATAAATCTGCAACAAAAAAATGTGTCCCAAATGCTTTAACATCTTACTGCAGTTATAAATTTAAACGAGGTTCCGGCGTAATATATATTATTTATTTGCGGATGAAAGTATTGTGCTTCGAAGAATGATAACACTTTTTCTGTCTATCCTACATGGCAACATCTTTGAAAACCACGAATTGTTTTGATTGGCCTTGTGATATAAAACTGATACATTTATTTGTGAAAAACAAAAGTATCACATCTTTTTTTAAGAATGTATATAAAAAGAATTTTGAAAGGGAAAGTAATCTTCTTAGCATGATGATGACGAAGAAAATATCTAAATATTCAAATTTGGTTTTTCTATTTTTGAAATTAAATGGTAACATACTTTATTCTCTTTCAGATTATTTTAAATTCGGAAATTTTGTTGATTATACATTAATTTAAACAGTGATGAGTGCTTTTACAGATTATTTTTGAATATTTTAATCCTATTAAGAAGATATGGGAGTTAGATTTTCCATTTGTATCTTTGTTTCCATTTTATCCTCTTTATGGGATTCTAACTCTTTTTTTTTTCGGATCGAATAATCTCATTAATACTCCGAGCTTTTCGATTAAGTTCATTCCATTTGTCTATTAGCAATCTTTTAAAGCCTTTTATCATCAAAGTAAAAATAATTTTATGTTTTAACTTGAAATCTGCATTATGGAATGATAAAGTACTTAACTGATTAATAGATTGCCGTCATTCAGGAAAGAACCCAAAATGGAGCAAACATTCTACGTTTTATTCTTTTTTCTTCTTCAAGATACGTTATTCTAGATGATAACTATTTATTTTTAAAAACATATGACAATTATAGGAAGCATCAGTAGCGAAGAGAAAAAAAAAACCACTGTAGGTTAATAAGTTTGGTTTTGTGGTAACTCTTAGACTCATAAACCATCTCTTAACATTTGTTTTAGTAGCTTAAAATGGAAAATAAGAAAATTGTGATTAATATTGATCTTAAAGGGCAAAAAACGATAAAACGTTAAGAGTTGATCTTTTATAATTTATTAATGGGGATAGGAAAAATGTTAATAAATAGTTCAATTTCAAAATTCATAACATTTTATTCGAATATTTTATCTGAAATTATAATTCATAAAAATATCTTCTAAGCGTATATAATACACAAACTCTAAGAATTAATTTTTATAGACTCCACATTTGATCATATGGGATATTTGAATATATTAAAAATGAAAATTTATAACAGAGCCCTTAAGATTTTAGTCTTGGGGACAACTTTTTTTTCCAACAAGGCAATGATCTAAAACACACTGCCCACAACGTAAAGTTTTGGTTGTTGTACAATATCCAAAATCAGTTTCATACTCCATTACAATTACCACACTAAAATTCCATTTATAGGACTTATTGGAACGCAAGATTTGGCAACATAACATAACATTGAAAGATATGATGAAAAGTCTGATTAGGATGGAAAGAAATCATAAAATCTATTCCTAGTTCAGCCTATGCCTAAACGATTTTCATAAATTCTGAGACATAAAAGTTATCCAACCAGAAATTAAAAGTTCAAATGTAGTTCATAGAAGTAATTTTTGGAGACTTACTTCCTCTGAACGCAATTTTTTTTCGATAATTTTTAGAGTAATTTTAAATTATTATTAGTATTAATTTAAAACAATGTATGCTATACTTCTGAAATAATTACTGACATTTAATGAATTGACAAAGAAATACTTTAAATAAAAATTAAATTAATATTGCCTCTTTTATTTTCTCTGGATTGTTTACTTTGCTTTTGTGCTTTTCTTCTTTTTAAAATGTTTACTGTGCTTTTGTAAGCAGGCATTTTCTGATAAGTGTATATAATTCTGTAACTATAAAAATGCTTGTATATTTATTGATAAACTGTATGAAAATTTATAATATTAGATGGAAATTATTTTAACTTCCTACATTTGTTATTTGATGGTTAATTTATTTACTATTGGGTTTTCAGTATTTTAGGTCTATAATCAATGTGAGACACAAAGAATGTTTCAACCATTTTTTTTTATCAATTTCCCTCTTTTTAAATATTAAAAAGTATTTATATATTATATTAGTACAGTTGCCATCATTATGTTATTTTTTAACCATGACCTATATTTTTTTCCCTAACTTATTCACTATATTTACAGAATTGCAGAAAAGCCATATGATTTTATTTGATGAATAAATATTTTTCTTCATAAATAGCCAGCTGCCCAGAAAAGTTTCTCAGCCAATCTGATTCAATTACCTCTCAATTGGCTTGACTGCTTCGAAGGCTTTTATGTCTTGATGATAAATATAGGGACTCGAGTATTCCCTTCTGCTTCATCGGTCTTTTTCCTCCACCGTTTTATTACACCGAACTGCTGAAAAGATGGTGAGCGGACAGATGAAGTTATAGATGGTCGAGAAATGTGATGGCAATTCTCTGTCGTTTCTGAGAATTCCTGATTGCGTCGAATATTTTTTGTATTACAAGTGATATAATTACAGCTATCAAACTAAAATAGATTAGAATAATTTTTTGGTCAGTTTTTTTTTAGATGACGATTTTTTTTCCTAGAGTTAGATCTGAGTTAATAAATATTCAAATGGATATGAATGTGGAATTTATATGGGAAAATCGTTTGGCATAAATATGGAAAAAAATCGTTGTATTCTAAATGTAAATCCAGTAAAAATAAACTAATAAAATGTTTTTTAATGCGATGGTATTTCAGATATTTTAAGTTGCTAAGATAAATATTTATTCAAATTACACATTATTATTGGGAATTCAAATTCAAATTATTCAAATTAAAAAACACATTATTATTGGGAGAGAAATATTATTTTTCTCTGTATTAAAACTTGAAAAATAAATTATATTATAGAAAAAAAAATATGGTAATATATATAAACATCTACATCTATATATAATACATCTATTATTGATTAATTGATTCAATAATAGATGATGACCTTATTTTAATTCCTGAAATTATTATTTTTCATTTTCAGAAACAAACATGCTTTTGAAAATAACTTTTAACATATATTAAGATAAGAATTGGTTCTTTATAGTAAAATTCAAAAATTTGAAGTAAACTGTTGTTAAAAGTAAAGAATAGAATAATTTTTCACATTTGAAATATATTTAGGAGAAAAAAATATTTTTATACTGTAATCAATATTTATTATTCTACATATATTTTAAATTTTGAATTAATTTAATACAAATAATAATAAAAAAATAAAGTATTATACAAGAAATCCAATTTTAGTACGCCTCAATTACATAATATATATTCCATATATAATATGCTTGCTATTGAAGCTGGATTTTCTCAGTTTATTAATTGTTGGAATCATATATTTTAATTAAAAGGTTTTAAACAATATTAATTATAAAAATACATGTTCTTTAAAGTATTTTGTTTATTGTTGTTTAAAATATGTTGTTTATTGTTATTTCTGAAATTTTATTGTTACTACTATTGCTATCATAGAAATTTTTTTTTGTATTCAAATTATTGAAAACTGCCTAATTACTATTTTTTAGATATCAATTAATTATAAAAGGTGTCTTTGAAATAATTCGACTTACATGAAAGACAAATAAAAATAAATTATTTCCCTTGTTTTGGACATAATGAAAATAAGAGTAAAAATAATGATTTCAATTTAAATGTAATGATTTTGTGTCATATATAACTATATATCATCATTGTTATCAATGAAAAATGTTTAATACAATGATTTAACCAAAACCTTCCCAACACTTATCTATATCTTTAACAGAGTTTCCCAAACTTTTTTGTGTCGTAGACCCCTTGCCATGTTTTTCCGTATTGAATAGACCCCCCCTACTTACCTGATATTGATTTCCTGTAAATTTCTAACTGTAGTGAAGTTTACTGTTAAAAACTTAAAGTAAAAACACATGTTAATTTATACATTTATTAATTGAATTTAAATTTATACTACTCAAAATAAAATTTCGTATCTGTTATGTAAAATCTATGTAACATAAAATAAACTAACATAAGCAAAAAGTCAATATTTTTAATGAGAAGGATGAGCCTGATGCTTTAACAATAAATTATCAACATTTGGCGTCAATTTTGTAAGGGTTAATCTTAAATCTCCTCGGCTAGATTCGGACATGGCATCAGTCATCTATGGGCAAAATAAAATTAATGAAATAAGCTTACAGCTTACACAATTTTATAAACATATGTAAAAAATTTTTTACTTCATAGGTACTTTTATGAATAATGTAAATGTTTTGATATTATAAGATAGTATGATGTGAGTAAATAGGTACTATCAGTGTATGTGTTGAGATTTACTATCGTGGATCCCCATTTTCATTTCATGGACCCCCAAATTTTGTTTTCGCTGACGTAGACCCCTTGCTGGTTGTCATAGACCCCTAGGGGTCGATATAGACCACTTTGGGAATCACTGATCTATACTTATAATAAACCTCAATGAGTGTGTGTGTGTTGGCACTCTACAGGCCAGACCGTTGAACTACAGCTACCATATTTGGTACATGTATAGCTTGGAGGTCGGGAATGTGCACATGGGTGCCCTTTTTCCGTATTTTTAATTAGAATTTGAATTAATTAAAAATTAAGCGAAATTTTGACTTTTTTCCGCTATAACTTAAGAAAATATTATCGCACAAACATGATTTTTACATCAATTTAAAGATTGAAAAATTAGCTTTCTAATGGTATCAGTATTTTAATCTATAACTTAACTTCTATTTTTAACGAATTTTTAAAGAAATATTTTAACCACGCTTTTTTTTAGCACGTGATCGGATAAAATAAAAGAAAACAATGACGGAAGTTCAAATTAAAAAAAAAAAACTATCATCGTAAATCAAGTCTAAAGAAATGCAACTTTTAGCACATGAATGGATAAAATAAAAGAAAACTATGGCGGAAGTTCAAAAAAAAAAAAAAAAACTACTATCGTAAATCAAGCCTAAAGAAATGCAACTTTCATCACGTGACTGAATAAAATAAAAGAAACAAAAAATGTGATATTTTCTAAAAAAATAAATGTAAAGCAAAGGTTTTTATAGTCGTTTGCAGTATCTAAATAATTAATTAAGCAAATCCTCTTTATTTACTGTAAACTTGATTAAATTTAGACAGGATATGCATTGGAATCCCAACTTAAAGGCATATTTCTATAATCGTTTGTAATATCTGTATCATTAATTCAATATTTTTTTTGCATTATAAAATGTGATAGTTTCTACAAAAATAAATGCAAAGCCAAGGTTTCTGTTATCGTTTGAAACATCTAAATCAGCCATACTCAACCTTTTTTTATAGGGGCCACAAACACGTTTCAGTCACGGTAGCCCGGGCCGCAAGTAAAAAATAATTAGGTGTATAAATGAAAAAGTAATATCAACCTAATGAATTATTTAGTTTAATGTAAAAAAGAACTTTTAACAAAGATGCTTATTTACTTATATGTATATCTAATGAGACTTTTGGAACTGAGAGCATTTTTTTAAAACTTTATCAATAACTGGCTTGTCGTTGCATGCTACTCTTATTATATCATCCAAATGGGAATCTGTCAGTTTATTTCTATATACACTCTTTGTGTATTTCGTCTTTGAAAAAGATGATTCACACACATACGTTGACCCAAAAAATGTTAGCATTATTTGGGCACATTTTTGCACGCTTTTATATTTTTGGGGAACAATGCTCCAAAATTCCACATATTCCCTTTTTCCCCTTTTTTCTTTGAAAATTACTTCCAGGTTGGTGTCATTTTTAAAATCAATAAATTCATCAAACAACTCCGAGTAATTACAATTTAAAACTGAAGTCAACACAGAAATAGTTGGTGTCTTTAAATGCCATGGATTTTCTACAAGTAACAAACAATTTTTTATTTTTCTGAGATCTTGAAACCTTTTTTGAAATTCCTTTAATAGTGCAGTTATAAAATTTGAAATTATGGAGCAGTTTTCTTCTGAAATGTTAATACCATCCTCTCTGGTTTTTATAATAGTTGGAAAATTGTGCAGCTGTTTGTTCTCTATTTCATTATAATAAATACTTAGCTTTTCCTCAAATGCAAACACTTTATTTGCCATATTGGACACTATGTTATTTTCGCCTTGTAGACTCTGATTGAGATTGTTTAGTTTTTCCGTAATATCACATAGAAAACCTAAAAGACACCACCATTCATCGTTTTGTAATTCTGGGTACCCTTTATTATTTTGCTCTAAAAATAGGATTATTTCATGGCGTAATGAAAAAAACCTTTCCAAAACATTTCCTCTTCTAAGCCATCGCACCGAGGTATGCAAAAGAACGTCGCTGTGCTCACTTCCCAATTCTTCAAGAAGGGTTTTAAATTTTCTGTGGTTCAGTTCTTTTGCTCGTATATAATTGACAATATTGATAACTGTTTTCATTACAGCTTCTATTTCTGGTTGTACAGCACGGGCCGCCAAGTTTTCTTGATGGATAATACAATGGAATGTTATTAAATTGCTGCAATTATATTTTTTCTTAAATAATGAAATGAAGCCATTTTCGGATCCAGTCATTGAAGGACAACCATCTGTATACAAACACACGATTTTTTGCACATCAATTTCATGATGTTCTAAAAAATTACAAATAGTATCAAGGTAACCTGTGCCTCGGGTTTGACCTTTCATTGGCAGTAATTTTAAAAAGTTTTCATGAATTTCATTGTTTTCTGTACAATATCTAGCAAACACCGAGCACTGCGATGTTGCTGAAATATCGGTGCTGGCATCAAATGCTAAACTGAAAAACTTGCATCTTCTTAGGTTTTTTAATATATCATCGGAAATAAATTTAGAAATGTCTTCAATACGCCTGGTGCAGGTTGAATCCGAAAGCTGTATTTTTTTATATCAGATACTATTTGTTTTTTGTTACTGTATTTATCAAAAAGTATATTAGCAGGACTAATAAAGCATTCCTTTACAATTTTTGCATCGGTAAATGGTTTCATATGCTTACCAAGAATGTAAGAAATTTCATATGATGCTTTTGTTACCGCCGAGTCTTGTGATAATGCCGCGAACATAACATTTTGTTGCTCATGCAATGATCTCTTAAAAAAACTCAATTTCTCATTTCTCAAAGACGATCCGGGAGGAAACGTTTCGTCGAAATCTTTATGTTTTGAAGTGAAATGACGAGAAATATTGTATTTCTTCAATATGATACTTTCCCGACATATCAAACAAGTAGCTGCGTTGTTTTTATTTGGCACAACAAAATAACCAGATTCCCACACATCTTGAAACAATCTATTTTCACTTGATATTTTTCTTTTATACTTCGACGATACTCCTGACATTATTTTGAAAATAATAGGTATACTTAATTTAAAAACAAAACTATTATTTGGCAGAGGACGCGGGTACGTACACAAATTTAGTTTAATAATTTAGATTAAATTTATAACAAGTTTAGTTTCGATCGACAATCAAAGCGACACGCACTTAGGTCCATGGATCTTACGGTCTGGCCACGCGCAAACACGAGCGGCGGGGCGACTTGCCAATTAGTAAAACCCACGTCTCATTACACATGACAAGCAATGTTTAGCTTCGCAAGTCGCCCCGCCGTCCGCGTTTGCGCGTGACAAGACCTTTAAGGGGATTCCCCACGCCGCGTATTTCGTATCGTTTGCGCAACCATAGATTACAGACCTTTAAGGGGATTCCCGCGCCGCGTATTCCGTATCGTTTGCGCAACCATAGATTTGGATAGTTTGCGTTTTCAATTTAAGCAAATTATTGATATCGCTCACATTCCCATACTTCCCATTCAATTACCAACTCTTTGAAGGGCGCGAAGTTTGAAGTTGTTTACAAATAAGTTGTAACTACCTAGTTTAATAATTGGGCCAACCAAAAAGCCTCCGCTGGCCGCAGGTTGAGTATAGCGGATCTAAATCATATTTATTCAATATTTTTTTTCCCTTTTTCGCTTTCTTTAAAAAAACATTTAATATTTTGGCAGCATCACCGAAAAAAACATTTTTAATATTTTGGAAGCATAACCGATAAATTATTAGAGCATTAAACTCAAAAGTTTTTCCGAATAAAGTTATCGACTCTTTAACTGCTAATAACTGAATCTTTTAATTTTAACTATTTCTTAAATTTTGTACTGATTTTAATGAAAAAATAACATTTTTTACTATACTTATAATAAAGCTCAATGTGTTTGTGTTGGCGTCCTACAGGCCAGACCGTGGCATCTACAGCTACCAAATTTGTTACATGTATACTTTGGGGGTCGGGAATGTGCCCCTCGGAGCCCTTATTCCGAATTTTTAAATTAGAATTTGAATTACATTTAATCTTTTAGAACTTCCCGTCCATCATCTTAAAGGAAACATTAATTTCAGGCCAATCAATGCCCGGAATTACTTCAAGGCTAATGAATATGTGATTTAATGAAAGTTTTAGAACGCTTTACTCATGGCGAACCAGCTGATCACCAAAGGCGGCTAGTGTTTAAATAAAAGGCTAAATTAGGAATAAAAAATATGTTGTTTATTTAAAATGATATTGGTTTTTATTTTGTACTATATTACACACTATATATATTAATTTAATTTATATTACCATTTTATCAAAATACTCTGAATAATAATAAATCTTATCGATTTGAAATTTTTTTGGATAAATAATTTAATTAGGCTCGTAATCACTGTCTTAAAAATCACTGTCTTAAACATGAATTTAAAATAAAATTTTTCTCTAAGTGCGAATAAAAATATAAAACTTTTCTTCTTTATTTCTGAACAATATAAAATTATACTCTTTAGGATAATAAAAAAAATCAATAAAATGATATCTAGACAAAAAATTTAATACATTAATGCATAGTTAGTTGCTCCACATATTTATACGTTATCGATCTTATAACAATTAATCATTCACATTTAACTATCAATAACAGAACAAACTTTTGGATTGTTTGAAAACAAAATGAATCAAAATATAAATCACATTTCTCCCTAGCTAATTTGAGATTCAAATCTGCAAATACTCTAACTATTTTTCAATTTACGCTTAAATGTAGAAATCCACGATTTCTCCTTCTAATCTCTATCTTATTAGGGTAACCTGGGATTATTAATTAGAGAAGTATTATTCGTATTCGATTTTTAAATATCGATTATCGGAATATATTATTCGTTTTCGAGATTTATGATATTTGCATTTTATTATCTTTCGAGGGCAAGTGCGATGAAAGTTTTATATTTAAGATCTCTTCAGAGGCAAAAATCTTTGGGCCGGTTATAATTTTGAAATGAAGAAGATATTAGATATAAAATTTAATAGATTATTTAGAACTGCTTCAGTTGGTATCAAGGAAAATGGAGTTTATGATATAAATTACAGTAATCTCAAAAATAGTAGATAGTTTGCAATTTCTTATTCGATTTGAATTAGTTAAACAATATATTTACATTATGGAAAAATATTTCCAAACATAATAATAATTAATATCTTCTAATTATCTTCTTTAGAGTAATAATTATCTTCTTTAGAGTAAGTTATTTGAAATATATGTAATTTGATAGATTTTTATTTACTTTTTAACTTTTGCAAAGAATACTTTTTCTTAAATCATAAGAAAAAACTTAGTGCTGATTAAGCGACTTTCTCCATTTCAGAATTTCTTTATATGCAAAAAAGTAAGGATTTATTTAATAAAAAATATCACATTAAAATATTTAAACCATTATTATCAAATAAGAATGTATTTTTTTCCTCCATTTTGCATTAAATAAATAAAAAATTATTGCGTATTTTTATAGATGTTAAAAATCCATAATTTAATGTAAGAAGCCACATTTACCAAGATATTTCTGCAGTAATATATTTTTTATTTATAGTTAAAATATATTGTAAAAAGATACTTAAAAGGTATATTCGCACGATAGACAGTAAAATACCCAAGATTTAGTCGATTTGAATTAGTCAAGATCAACCTTTCGTAATTACTGTTCACCAATAATATATGGGAGTGTGCATGTGCGTATGCTCGAGTGTGTTTAATAATGCTTTAAAATCCAAATTAAATGATTAAATTCCTAATTTTTATCTTAATTAATCTATGTCAATTTCATTCTAAAATGTTATTTCTTGAAACAATTATCATTTTTATAAATTAATAATTAATTTTCGCATAATAAAACTGTTATTTCCAGAATCCTCACACTAGGAACAAATACATAAAAATCTCTAGCATTCGTGCAGATTTTTGAAAGAAACTGAGAGTCATTTGTTTACATTGACAAATGGTAAAAAATTCCTATCAAGTTCTCTTAAGAAAATCATTGAAATAAAAATGTATCGTGATGTAGGTGGATGCAATTCTTACATCCACATCTTCTCTGTTCATATTTTGACACTCATAGTTTAACAAATTGAAATTTCACAAATTTGGCGGCACATCTACTAAATTATGTTTAAATAATATTCATAAATATATCAAGGGAATTTTGAAGCAAATATTGTTTGTGTATGCTTCGATTTTTCTTTTTTTATTATCATACTTCCGAAAGCTTTTATAGAGCAACAGAGCAATCGAAACATCCATTATTATTAGGTTGTTCGGAAAGTAATTTCGTTTTTTCCCGACAGAGGATTTAATTGTATTTTTCGCATACAATTTCATACTTAAACCGCAAAATCATTTTATGTTTTAAGAGCTGATATAGCAAGGCTTGAGTGGGAAAAAGTGCAGCTGATTCTTCGCAGTAGTTTTTGGATGGTGCCCTTTTAAATATGGAGAGCAATAAACAGCATTTTTGTCATTTTTTTCTTTTTTGCTATATAAAAGGTAAAAATGTTGTCAAGCCAGAAATAAATTAGCCAATATGTGTGGAGAAGATGTGTCAACAGTACATCAGTACCAGAACTGATTTGCAAAATTTTTCCTTCAAATGAGGAGGCCAAAAACCACCTCGATCAGTTTTTTTTTACAGCAAAGACCAAAACTTTTATGAGCGTGTAATCATGTTACTACCAAAAATATGGCAAAAGGTATTAGACCAGAATGGCAATTTTATAATTTAATAAATAATTTATTCATTAAACGAAAATTTCTTTTCATTTTGACAAAAAAAAAAAAAA
>JAPMOQ010047275.1:0-12313 GCA_026543055.1 Argiope trifasciata | reverse complement strand
ACAAAAAAAAAAAACGAAATGACTTTCCGAACAACCCAATAAATTATATTATGCATTCAGTATCCAAAAAGAACATTATTTATTGATTTATCAAATGACATTGTCATTTATTTTGAAAAATAACTCAATTTCATCATCAGTGGATAAACGATGGACAACAATATTTAATATTTGTATGCGATAAACCAAATTGAATTTCAGTAATGATATCAAACGCATTAGAATCAAAATTATTTTATGAAACATTGTTCTTTACATCAATAATGGTTTTTATTGACATTTAATCTTTAAAACAAAGACTGTCTTTGTTTAAAAATCTCATTTGTAATTTTTAGTATCGGTACCATTTAGTTTATTTCATGCCATTGCTGAAATAATATCTGGAATATTCCTTAAAAATAAATAATGAAGTATCTTTTTGTTTTTAATGGAATCAGAAATCGTTTGGTCTTTTATACATTCGACAAAGAAAGATGATTTATTCGATACAAGATCATATTTATTACATGAAATAAATCTATTAATGATATAAGCTGGCATTCGTGCGAAAGGTAAAATTTTTCATTTTAAAGCAATATTCAGAGCAGAATTATTTTTAAGAAGAAAGATGGATACAATTCTCTAAATAATATCTGTCAGTATTCCATTTATTCTTTCTCAATCATGGATAAATCTCTCATTTTCTAGATATAATTTAAAATAAAGAACCCATTGAATGTTTTTGTAGTTGAAAGTGTTTATCATATTATTACACATTAAATGATGATTTAAGAATAGTTTATAAATTACTATTGCTGACATTTGCCCATCAGAGAAAGGATAGGCAAAGGGAGCTTTTGTTTTAGAAAATAAATAGATGTTTTGATGTAATCCCCCTCTTATTTATAAAATGTAATTTAGCTCTATATTGTACAATCAATATGCATGTGAAATTGCTATTAAAGTTAATATTAAAACAGTATTGTCACATATGACAGTTGGAACTACGACCATTGGAAATACAACGGCTGGAATTTGTACTCTAAAAATTAAAGGCGAATTTTATTTATTTAGAAATTTATTTTTATTTCTTATTAGTGAAATGATAAGTTTCAGAAGTTTTGGAAGCATAAAATATTCGAAGTGTGCTCCGAGCAAGCTTAAATGTATAGCCTGCCCTGTTCCCCCCCCCACAAAGCATACAATGTGTACTTTTTAATCAGAAATATTTGCTTTCATTGTGTTTCAGAACCAAAAGTTTTATATGAGAATTTGAAAAATTCCCTAAAAGAATTCAATGCTTTACATGCTTTAACTATTGATTTTCATAGCATAGTTTTAGTGCATTTTTATGAAATTTGAAACTGTTTGGTAAAATTACCGTATGCCAAATCTGTTTAATTTTTAACGTTCAGAATTTCAGCTGTCATGTTAATAAGAGAAACGTCAAAAATAATTCCAGAAGAGTTATATTCAGAAATAAAGCTGTCTAAAGTGTCAAAATCACGATTTTCAGTATTATGAAGTCTAATGAATGCATACTTATCAGTTAACAGAGAAGAAAAAGAAAAGAAAACTGTTTTTTAATAAAAAGAGTTAAATGAATTTGAATAAATATTTTATTTCACCTATATATCAGAAATTAGTGTAAATAAATTAGGGAATTTCTAAAAAAAATCACCAAGCGTAAGATGTAATCTTCATTCCATCTGTGATTTTCTTTATACATTAGTTTTTATGCTGAATGGTTTTTTCAGGTAAGTTAAAGAAATCAATTTACCTGTAAAATTATTAATTAATTAATTTTAAAATTTAATCAAAATAATTTTAAATCTTTAACGATATTTAGATTCACCAAAACCGCAATATAAACTTTTGAATATTTTACTAATATTACGATAAATAATATTTTATTTTAATTTTCAGAAATGTCTGTTGATTGCTTTCCTTTAAATAATCGTCAAGTAAAATTTTCAGAGAAAGAAATATAGTTTATTGATTATAAAAACAGAAATATTTTATAAAAAATAATATCAAATCCAATTTCAAAAGGCGTATTTAAAGAAAAAATTTGCAGAAAGAATATTAAAATGCAGGAAACCTTTATACTTGTAATTTTATTTAACGACATGCGAGTATAAATTTTATTTTCAATAAGGCATGTAGTGTCTGATTCAGTTATCTCTTCTATTAATTCAAGTTTAAAATATCGTTGATGGGAGGGAAAAAATTAAATATATATATATATAGTCCTATTTTAAGTAAACTTTACATTAATATTAAAATAAAATGCTTATGCTAAACAAATTCGGCGCTACATTTCTTATTGACAACCTTAAAGGAAATCTAAATACTACAAGGTGACTAAAAAGTTAAAGTTTAACATTTATACAAAGAAAATTAAACAATTTTAAAATTTATAACAATTAGAAAATTAAGCAGAATAAAAAACATTTTGCAGGTTTAGCATCCATAAGTCACGGAATTTTTTTAAGGTACGGAAAAAAAAATTAAAAAAAAAAAAAAATCGAGAGGTGGCGTTTTGTACATAAACGAAAGAAAAATAGTAAATAGCAAAAATAATGTTGCAAATAATTTATTATAGCAATTCATTTCCCATTTCAAATGTCATTTCCATATTTAGATTCTGGCGATGAATGTTTCCATTCCATGTAGTGTCTGAGTCGTCAAGACCTTAAGCGATCTTCCGGAAATTCAGTTTCCTCAAATTGCTGAGCGAGGCTTATGAGGCTTGCCCCTGTTAAAGGTCTTTTTCCATCCCCATTTTCCTGAAGTTGGAATTTATGCTGTGCAATTTTAGGATAGTAAATTCCTTATTTTTATTCCTTATTTAATTTTTTTGTATATTTATATATTGATATAAAGCAATAAAACAATGCACCATTTTTATCAAGGTAATTACATTTTTAAAAATTCTTCTTTGAAATACACAAATATATTTTCATTAAAAGGAAATCTGCCATCAATATTTTTTTTTCTCTTCAGTATGTAGATTTCATTCTTAGTTAATATTTAAGGTTATTATTTATCATCAGGCTTCATTAGAATTAAGATGGCTACCTGATTTCGTACATACTGCTTTGAAGAAAAATAATTTAACCTGTTAATGAACGACATAATTAACAATTTAGATTTCAAAGACCTTTCCATAAATTGCTTTAAAAGTGTAAAGAAAAAGTAATTATGAAGTAAAATAATATTTCGAAGAAACATTAACGTAGGTTTCCGTTATATTTCGTGAACTACATATATTAGAGACACGGGATTTTCACTTAGAAATACTCCAGTGTTTCTATCTCTCCCTCCAAATTTTGAATCCATTATTCATGCGCAGTGCCGATTTTACTTAATGCTGGTCCAATAGATGTCTTATCCATACCATAAAGTTCCTATATGTCTAGGATGTCGATGACGTCATCTTCCAGTCAGACTGGAAGTTGTTCTATATCGGCTTCTATGCAACGTAGAGACAAATATAAACAGTCTAAATACTCGTTTCAATTCATAGAATCGAATAACATTTTTACTGAAACTCGTGTCTCGATAGTGTCCAAGATCTTGTCTTGAAATTTAAAATTTTAGTTAGATAGCAATTGCTCATATCATAAAAGAAGTACTATCTTGGATAGTACTTGCCGAAATGCAAGTAACGATATGAGTTTCACGTTGCTGCTCCGAATTTTTCACGAGATAAGTTATCTCAAAGCTGTAAAAATATGAATTTTTGAGCAATGTTTTCGACCTAGTTTTTCCTTTATGCTAAGGTTATTATTAGTCACTAGAATTATTATTTTTAGTAACTATGTAAATGGTAATCTAAGTAATGTTATGGTGTTCTAAGATTCAGGGAATACCATAAAGTAATTCTCTTAATAGTAAGTAATTAAAAACTGTATATATTTGAACACATAAAAGTTTCAAATATAATATTCGAAACAAACTTAAAAAATTTCAATTAAAATTTGAAGAATAAAATTTAAAATTCAAATTCAAATAAAGTTCATTACATTGATTTGTATAACTAGAAATCGAACAGAAACATTGATTTATATAAACTTTATTATTTATCATTATTCAAATCTTGGTATTCTTAAGATAAAACATCTTGAGGAAAGCAAGTTGTTAATTTTCTTCCTCTTACAAGCCAAAATTCTGGCTGAATAATATTATAAGCAAATTATATTTTGTTTCTTTAAAGGCAATCTCACATTTGCGGAAAACTACGAGTTTCTGCATAAATAATTCGTGAACATAGCTTTAATGTTCTAAATGGAGTCTCTATAATTTACTCGTTAAAATTTTGCTTTCCCGAACAAACAGCTAAACATTTTGTCTTCGCATATCATAATTAACTTATTTTTCTGTGACAAAGATTTTCAACATTTCTTGTAAGCAGCCTTGTTAACAATTCAGCGTCTTAGCTTGAATATTAACGCAGTTGAGTAACTTGATTAATCTCTCTTTTAGAAATTTGTACTGTGGTTGTGAAGCAACTAGTTATTACGTTACAGAATTTCTGTAAACTAAAAATGATGAATGTTGCATTTATTACATTTCAGCGTTCTTTGAGAAATGGGATGACAGAGAAAGGGAAAACGTTATTTTAATTTATTTTTATCTATAAAATTGTTATACCATACCCAGAATATTCGAGGTGATTGTTAATTCGAAACAAAATGAATTTAATTGAATTCTGGCACAGAAACTTTAGCATAAAAGAAAATAATAATATTAATTATAATATGTCATTATATTTCAAACATTATACTATTAAAATCTATCTAAAATTTTAAATCTATTATAAAGGATAAACAAAATTATAAATTTAAATTTGCCCCTAATCGGGCTCTAAAGTATTGGCTATTCTATTAAAAAAGCCCTCTGACGGTTGATAGCTTAAGATTAGTACACAATGGAGGATTACACGATAGAATAACATGTTAATGCATGGTTTCAATTCAATAAAAAACTTGTTTTTTTCTTTAAATTGCTATATTTTTATTAAATTGTAAAGTACGCAGGATAGGTTTATGTATGGAATTACATACAAGACAAATAACCTCCCCGGCTTTGCTGGTACACACACACTCTTTCGTCAAAATTTTCCGTGATCATTTTACATAAATTTGGCTGCATTTCATTGATGCAGCTTTAAAATTCTTCTATCAATGCACTCGTACTTGTGGACTTGTTGGAATAAATCTTTGATTTCAAATAGCCCCATAACAAGAAATGAAATTCTTGTTATGGGGTGTTGAATCACACGATCTAGGGTGTCAATTCTCAATTTTTCGAACTGTGGGCACCAAACTTTCATATTTCTGAAATATAGTTCAACAATAAAAACTCGTCGTTATATTCTTCAAATCACCCTTTTTACTAATCCTTAACTATCAACTGTTAATTTTTTTAATAAAGTTGCCAACAGTTTACTGCACAAAATTCAAATCTTGCGTCAATTTTAGAACACTCTCTCTATCGTACCGGCGAATTAATCCCATGTTTAGAAACAAAGATTTACAATAATTTTTAATTTCATGCTGAATAGCTGTAGGATCTCTGAACGTCTTTTTCTAAATTTTCACCAATTCATAAAAATATTACGAAAGTACATTGGCCAATAACAATATATTGAGGAATTACGTATATTTCAATTGTGGAAGAACATAAATAAAGAAAACTATTCATAGGATTGGAGGGTAGATGCTATGCTTTGTACCCTGATACCATGATAAGCAAATTTAGTTAATAAAGTAAATGCCAACACGATGATCTATTTAGATGGTTCCAGGGGTGATTCTGTTCATTGTAATGACATACAAAGAAAAATAAAACGAAAAGTGATTAAAATTATATATAAAAGTCTATTTTTATATACCAACATTAAAATTAAAAATAGCAAGTCAACTATTCCTAAGCTTTTTATGTGTAAGGATTCAAAAACAAAGAAATAAATCTTAATAATTTAAAAAAAATTAAGGTTGAAGTTGAGGCCACCCCTCATTCTTTGATTAGTATAATAGTGTTTGAAAGTTAGTTTCTAACTAAAAATAGATGAATTGAAAAACTTGTATGATTTTCAAAGAAACGGAATTTTAATTCACATGTTATTAAACTCAAAAACAAAAACTGAATATAAATTTTTCTCCCCTGAGAATAGCAAGGCACAAGGAAAATATCAATAATTATTTGCACATGATTTGCTGAAAATAATTGTCTTGAATGTGGCCAGAAATGCAACATTTTGCAATTTTTTAGCTTTTCAATATTTGCTAATTAAAACTGCTTACATAGTAATTCAAATAAAATCAATACAAATATTTGGGATTGGAGGCTGAGGAAGGGAAGCGGTCGCCTCAAGAAATGCATTGCCTAATGGTTCCTAGAGGAGTTAATTTTGTCCTAATTTTGTTATCTAGTCTAACGAAAAGTTTCATTCAATACAGAAATATCCTTCAGATGATGATGCTTAGGGCAAAAATTGTAATTAAACTGTACGAAATCAATTAAAAATGCTCCCAATTTTCGTCAAACGAACTTTAATTGAAAAGTTACCCTTAAGCCACTGGGAAATCATTAAACTAGATGACGGAAATGATACCATCAAATTCACTCCAAACTATAGTTAATCACTTCCAGCATGTTCTTGATCAGCTATGTTGTATCGTTGTATTCATCTTCCAACAGCATGTCTGTCCAAGAAACGATGCTCATATGCCGTTTTGTTTCCGAAAATAATTCAAAGAACAATGACAATTTTAACTTCAGTAGTTCAAAGCAATATCGAAAAGTTGCAGCCAATTTGCGAGTTCATATTAACCAGGATCATTACGTATCGGAGATGGCGTAAGAGAGTTAAACACAACAGAATCTGTGCCTTTTCTAAATCCATCCTAAATCGGAGAAACATTTCCAAAATGAAAGCTATTTGTACATTAAAGTCCGAAGAAACTTGCCGCTGTTCACCAAGTTAATGAACTAAAACATAATCTCTGAATTACGATTCCGTTACCTTTGCTGAATATTCTAAGTAACAGAAGGAAATAGTTTTACTTTTAGCAATGTTTACCAGAGGAAAGCAGGTATAAGTCAGAAACGGGAAATTTTATGACTATTACTGTATTCATTTGTAGAACAATGTTGAAAACGCTGACTTTTCAGAATAAAAGATATCTATTGTTTCCCGCCAAAAGAAATTTTGAATGGTCGAATGTGAACGATTTGTGATGATGAAACATTTTCGCTCTTTTCTTTTCATTCTTTCACTGAACCACTGGCTTGGGTGGTTTCCAGCAGTAAGACTAGGTGGTAAGACTGTGATAATAAGGTTTCGGAAGTGGAGGGTTTCAAGTATGAGACCCGATTTCACCAAAGAACTGTTGTGCAAACGTGCTGGGGTCATGCAAAGTATATTGGGGGACAAACGTCTTCCCGCTGGTGTGGTGTGGAAATTAAGCAAGGGGGGCTCTAGCTCCCCTTTGTTAAACCAGGTGTCATCCTCATAATGGACAGTGGGTGAAAATTAAGAAGGTAGTCCAAAAATAATGTTGCTTTAAAAGGGGGTGTTTAATGCATTAGTCAAAAGTTGGAACATCAAACTATAATTGTGTTTCATGTTCCAATTTTTGGTTAATGCATAATTGGTTTGTAAAAAGTAGATACGAAATTTCGGAAATGTTGAAAAGGACCATAAATTCTAAAGCTTTTAAAATAGTAAATCATAACTTTTACTATAATCAAGTAATATAATTTATTGATCCAAATTCTGAAATGTAACTTTAAATAAATGGGAAAGGCAGTTTATAAATCTTTTCTTTCTTAATATTTAAATGTCTGGTGATGCAATTTTGATTTAGAAAGCGAGGGTCGATCATTCTAGAGCGATTAATTGAAAGATTTCTTGAGTTTCGCTCTTTTTGCATTTTAAATTATAAATTGTCACTTTTACTATTATGAAATAACAAAGCTAATTGAAAGAGTTTCTGAAACAGAACTTTAAATAAATGAAAGGAAGTTAATAATCATTTCTTTTTATTTAAAGATTTTGTGATGCAAATCTGATTTGATTTGAGGGAAAAATGATTGTGAATTCGAGAACAATTTGCTGCGTACTGTCCTTGATGCACTTTGATTCATCAACAAGTGCAGCGCTGTGATTTAAAGAAATGAATTCAGCTCATAGGACAAATTAATTCCAGTTAAATTCAAATATCAAAGAAGAAAATGTACTACTAGTTCCTTTAAAATTGACCACCAATCACATAACTGAGTACTATCAAGATAAATTAATCAGAAATTTAACTCTACAAATACCACTCCTTAGTCATCAAATCAAATCAAAGCTTATTTTTCATAAAGCATTTTCTTTCAAGATCCTGTAACACAGAGCTCTTCAAGTAGATTCGAAAAAGTAATGAGATACTTTAATTTTCTTATTCTTTTAATTCTTTTTCTATGGAATCAATGGGCAAGGAGAATCTATTCCAGGTTTTAACCATTTCTTCCGAGAAATAATTTTTTTGGAGTATCTTCAAACCAAACATAGCAAAATGTATTTTGATATTTTTGACTTACATGTCCTGAAGGTATCAATTATAAAATATATATAGTCTATCCAATGAATCGACATGCTAGAATAGAACTTAAGCTGACTTTGAAATGGATTTTTCTTTCATGTAGTAATTTCTGAAGTGGAAATAAAACCCAGAGGCAATAATGGATACCAAGCCACCAATACAGGCATCATAAAGAAAATAAAACACTTTTGTTCTAAAATTTTTTTTTCTTGTCAATTTTTTTTCTTGTCTGAAATTTTAGAGGAATTGTCTGAAAATTTAATAAACTCTTAGAGTAGTTTTAAGAAATGAAGAGAAATATTTTTTTCCTAGAAAAAATCATTACAGTGAAAACTCTTCATATTCCAAAAATAATAGCCAGACAAAATGAAATCAACCTCCTGTCAAAAGTATGTGCGTCAAAAGAGTGTCATATCTTCTGCTTTCTGATTGCTGATTCCCTATCTAAATGATTAAAGATGAAATAAATTTGAAAATAATTATGAGTGGGCAAGATTTTGACAAAATACACTGAAGTGACAAAAGTCATGGGATGACTGTTAATGTCGTGTCGGTCCTCATTTTGCCCTGCGAAGTGCAACAACTCGACGTGTCATGGAGTCCACAAGTCGTTGGAAGTCCTCTGCAGGAATATTGAGCCATGCTGTCTGTATAGACGTCCATAATTGTGAAAGTGTGGATGGTGCAGGAGTTTGGGCACGTACAGACCTTTCGATGATGTCCCATAAATGCTCGATGGGATTAATATAGGGCTATCTAGATGGCCAGATCATGCGCTGCAATTGTCCGGAATGTTCTTTAAACAAATCGCGAACAGTTCTGGCCCGGTGACATGGCGCATTGTCATTCATAAAAATCCCATCGTTGTGTGGGTACGTGAAGTCCATGAATGGCTGTAAGTAATCTTCAAGCAGCTGAACATAACCATTTCCAGTCAATGATCGGTTCAGTTGCACCAGAGGACCGAGTCCATGCCATGTAAAAACCGCCCACACCATTATGCAGCCACCACCAGCTTGAACAGTGCCTTGCTGACAGTTTGGGTCCATTTCTTCGTGGGATCTGCGCCATACTCGAACTCTAGCATCAGCTCGTAACAACTGAAATCGTGACTCATCTGACCAGGCCACGGTTTTCCACTGGCCTAGGGAAGGTAGATATGCTCACGAGCCCGGGAGAGTCGCTGCAGGCGATGTCGAGCTGTCAGTAAAGGCACTCGAGTCGGTCTTCTGCTGTCATAGCCCAAGGAAGACAAATTTCGCCGCACAGTCCTATCGGACACGTCCCTCGTACGTCCCACATTGATTCCTGCAGTTATTTGACGAAGTGTTGCGTGTCTATTAACATTGACCATTCTACACAGACGTCGGCGGTCTCGGTCGTTAAGTGCTGGTGTTCGCCCACTGCGCTGTCCATGATGGGATGTGATGCCTGAAATTTCATATTCTCGGCACACTCTTGATACTGTGGATCTCGGAATGTTGAATTCACAAACGATATCCGCAAGGGAATGACCCATGCGTCTAGCTCCAACTAGCATTCCACGTTCAAAGTCTGTTAATTCTCGTCGTGCCGCCATAAATCACGAAAAACCTGTTCACATGAATAACTTGAAAACAAATGAAAGCTCTGGAAAACGAACTGCGCATTTATACTTTTTCGCTGCGATACTGCTGCCATCTGTATATTTGCATATTGCTATCCCATGACTTTTGTCACTTCAGTGTATATAAGGTTGAGAAAATTATCTACAAAAAATATCGAAATGCACAGCCAGTATTTATTATTTTAAAGTTCCTGGCATTTTTGATTTATTCAACAACGTAATCACCAGTGATATTTTTTATTTCCTGAAACTGATTACTTGTGGAAGTTACAATTAGAAAGCGACGAGGCATTTGATGATCCTAAACAATGACTGTTACTGTCTGATTTCATACTTTTCATTTGACACGAGAATTTTCTGCTGAGGCTTTGATATTTAAAGAGTGGAAAAATAGTTGGGATTATTGCTGCAGTATCGGGATAATTTGAATAGAAAAATACTGGTGAAGTGTGAATTTAATATACAGGGTGTCTATAAAAGAACTCCGGGGTTTTGAGGCAAAATATTTTAATGAAATAAAAAACATACATACAAGTTTTATACATGACTGAAAAGCTTACATTTTCTAGTTTTTTTTAACACTTAGTAAAGTTCTATATGAGCCCCGTTAGTGGCACGGCAGACGTCTAAACGGTATTCTACCTCTTCCCATGTCGTGGCGAGCATGTCTGGGGGGACGGTTGCCACTCAATTGACTATTCGTTCCGTGAGATGTTGAACATCACGAATTTTCTCTGCATACACAAGATCAATTTTATCTAGCATTGAAAGAGCAAAGTCGTATATCTTAACCTTGTCTGCTGGTTTGATGTGGTGTACAAGTTGAATCTTGTAAGCAGTTAAACGTAGTCTTTTATGAAGTACCTTACCGACAGTTGATCTTGGTAACCCCAACTCCAGGTTGCGTCTTGTCAACGATTTCTTAGGGCTTCGAAGGCATGAAGCTAGGATTCTGTCCACTTTCTCTTGAGACACACTCGGCCTACCCGGTGACTTTTGCTTCAAAACACTTCCTGTTTCATTAAATGCACTGAACCATTGACGAATGGTTTTGTCAGAAGGCGGGTTAACACCATAGTTACGTCGAAAGTTTCTTTGTACGGTAACTACAGACTTCGTTTCTATGAGCCAAATAACACATTGAGCCTTTTGTTGTGGAGTCACCATCATTTCAAGGTCAACGACCTGCAGCGCCTCCAACAGTTGGTGCAAACATTCCCAATTCGTATGAGTAAAACTTTTTGAGCTACTATTTTCAGAGAAATCGACTAAATTTTGCTATCTTTTATAGTTAGTTAGATATGAATTTTTAAAACCCCGGAGTTCTTTTATAGGAACCCTGTATATGAGACGTTATGAGTTTCATTGATTTAATTATCGGTCAATCTATGTATTGTTCTTAATCTAAACTTTGAATAAACATTAGTTTGATATCCATTAAAAACCAAAATTTCTGATTGAAAGTAATATTTATTTTTTTATTCATCGTTTTTTTTTCTTATTGGTTTGCTTTAATTAATGGTAAGGGTTTTTGGTTACTGTTTTCTTAATCTAAATACTGTGATAAAAACCGGAGTGATAAAAATAGAGAAAAGGTAAATAAGAGATGAGCATTTTTATGTTTCTGCAATGTAGGCATGATTTTCAGGCCCGGCGATAAGGGAAAAAAGCATTCCCCCAGGTCCGCGCGCTCCGAGAGTGCAGGCACCCACATGTCCAGGCGATTTTTTTCCTTAAGCCTAAATTTAATAAAAAATTCATGCAAAATCATTATTGCATATACGATGAAATTTATAGTGTATTGTTATTGATAGTATCTGAGTATACTGTAATAAAATTACAGTGATATTAAAATTGTGAAATTTAAATTAAATGAAATAAAATTAAGAAATATTTTTATTAGAGTAATATTTTAATAAATAAAATTATGTATAATATGTACTTTCAGGAAAGGGCACACATTTAATTACTAATATTCAAAACATGGAAAATATTAGAAAACTTAATGTAAAAGAATTTCTTAATTATATCTAAAATGTATGAAGTTTATGATACATTTCAAAACATCTTTTGTGACAAAGCTCTACGTTGAAAGTTTTGCATTTACAATAAGATAACTTCCGTTTTTATT
>JAPMOQ010047272.1:0-10093 GCA_026543055.1 Argiope trifasciata | reverse complement strand
GATTGTTACAAATATGTGTATGATTTATACAAAAATGGGGGGGGGGTATATAAATCTGTTTATGCGTTTTTATGGGGGATTTTTACAAATATGTGCGTGTTCCTTTATGTGGGATTGTTGCAAATATGTGTGGGATTTATACAAATATATGTGTGGGATTTATACAAATATATATGTGGGATTTATAGAAATATGTGCATGTTCCTTTATGTGGGATTTTTGTTTCTTTTTAAATCCTTAAGCTTTTCAATACTATGTTTAAAAAGGACACGCCTGCTTTTTCTGCTATATCTCAAATTGCGTGAGCTTTACTAATGTACACAAATAATTCACCAATGAATGTACATTGCTTACTTGTTTCCTTTTTCACTTTTTAGTACTTGATTTTTGCGTGAACTTTATTAATGAACACAAATAAATAGTTCTATTCCAATTATGTCATAACCAACACTTAAAAAAATGATTTAAGCCTCATTACAAATTTTCTGTGCCATTCCTTGTTTCACCTCATCCATTTTGAAACAATCCTTGCACTTTTATTATTCCTTTAGAAATTTTGTTAAATTTATGTTTCTAGAATAATGTTAGATGTCTAAAAGATGCATGAATATTTCTTTTACAGAGCTACAAACTAGCTTTGAATCTCGATCCGAAACTTGCAAAAACTCATCAGAATTTAGCAGTCATATACCATATAAAAGTAAGAAACTTGTATCATTAGTCTCTTTATTAAGAATGTATAATTATTTAAATAAAGTTTTATGTGTATATTAATAAATAATCAATCAAAAAATTGACAATATAAGCTAAGTAAGAAGTTTAGTTTAGTTATATTAACGTCCCGTTTCAAAGCAACACGAGGGATATTTTTGGACGGACCCCGTAATTTTGAACCACGGTCAGATGACGAGGACGACACCTGAACTGGCACCCCCCTCTCCACACCACGCCACACCTGTGGGAGGACGTTTGGTCTGACAGATTTAACGTGCAACAGACCCCCTCACACGACGGATCTTCGGTGGAATCGAGTCTCGAACCTGAAACCCTTTGGTTCCGAAGCCCAGACTTTACCACCAGGCCACCGCGGCCCAGCTAAGTAAGAAGGAAAACAACATAATCAAAATGACAACAAATAGAAATAGAAAAATAAAAAGAATTCTTTTTCTATTTGTTGTCATTTTGATTATGTTGTATTCCTTCTTACTTAGCTTATATTGTCAATTTATTGATCGATATTCATTCTGTATTTTAGTAGTAGCTACATTTGCGCTCGCTAAATATAGTGATAGGTTTGTAATTTTTAAATTTTAAACATGTGTGAATCCAAAATAATTTTTAGTTTTGATTCCAATTTTTAATGGCATTTTTGTTTCGTTTACTTAAGTATATTAATTTAGATTTGTTTCATAAATAGGTTTTATTTCATTTAGATATCGTTTTTGTGAACTTTTTGTTGTTTGATTCCGAATTAAATTTTAATTTCGATTGAGATATAATTAGCTTCGTTTTAATGTTTGATGATTCAATAAATGAGTTTTAATTATTTAATACTTTTATGCTTGGTTTTCATACATTCCTTTTGTGGAAAACTTAATTACAGTAAAAGCTCTTTATTCGCGGGGTATTTGTTCCATAAATATACTACGAATACAGAAACCGTGAATACGTAAGGGTCATTTATTCGGGATTAGAGGGAATACGTTCCTAGATGACAAAATTTAAAAAAATACATAAAAAAATCAATTTAATTGACAGTTTTCGAACATTTTGATTCATTATCTTAAGGCTTAGGTAATGGTTTGAAGAATTTTCTCTTGCTTGGCAGTTTTTACAAAACTCCTTCAATTCAGACGGATACGCAGCAGTCGCATTTGCAATTTGCCTCTTAAAAATAAGACTTCGTTCCATAGACATTCATAAAAAAATCGCAAAGCTCATTTACCATTCACTCAGATTTTTCAAATGAAATTTCACGGTTCCAGTGCTTTTTGAAGCCTCTTCTTCAATGGGCTGTGAATTTAACATTTCCTCCGAGTCAGTTTCAGTCAGATCTTCATCTTGCGATTCAAACCATTTCTGAATGTCACTTGATTCTATCTGTTCGGACCCATCTCGTCCTATTCCATTCGAGTTTTCGGCTATGTTCGCAGTTTGCATTTAGCAACATACTTTAGACAATGTAGTAATAAGATCTATTTTACTTTTTTTCATGAGTCCATTGAACGGCATTTGCAAAGGATATTGGGTTGGAATCCTTTTATTATTATGTATGTATGTATGAGATCCGCGAATAAAGAAATGTTTAGCCGCGAATAAAGGAATTGGGGCGCATTTTTTTAATACGCGAATAGTGAATCCTGCGAATGAAGGAAGCACGAATAAGGAGCTTTTACTGTATATTTATAGTTCTTTTAATGTCAACAAGATGATAGCCAATCACACCCCTGGAAAAATCCCGTTTGTCGAATGCATCCGAAATAATCTGTGATTTAATATAATGGCTTGCCGAATTTCAGTTTTCATTTCAATACAAGATTTTTCATTTGATTTATAATGCAAAAACTAAACCACTAGAGATGAGAAGAAATTCACAGGTGCTTGTGCTGGAAAAGTCCAGAATAACCTGCCACGTAAATATTTGAGGTGGGCTTATATTGTGATGTCACGCCAATGTGGAGATTGAATTTTGCCAAGGATCGAACCAGCGACTTTACAATTTGCAGCCGCGTAACATATCCGTTAGCAAAAGGGAATACCAATGTGCAGTGGCTGTGACTAGCTTATTAAGATACCACCACATATCCGACATTTAAAAGAATTCGGAAGGCTATTCATATTTTCCAATTGAATTTGTTTTCTACCAAAGGACGTGCTCCCGAACGATGTGTGCCAGTAAACAATCTCAGTCGGTGGAAATGGATTAAAAAATCGTAACCTTTGATTCTCAAAAACAGGACGTACGCTTAAAACTGTATGGCTTAGTTTAGTTTAGTTACATTAACGTCCCGTTTTGGAGCAGCACTGGGGCTATTTGGGAGACGGACCTCGTCATTTTGAACCAAGATCAGATGACACCTGAGTTGGCACCAACCTCTCCACACCAGCGGGAGGGCGTTTGACCCCTACGGATTGAACGTGCACCAGACACCTCTCACACGACGGTCCTTCGGTGGAATCGGATTTCGAACCTGCAATCCAATCAAGCAGAGACCTTGCCACCAGGTCAACGCTGTCTAAAACGGCATGACATATCGCACATGTTGGACATGGTTCATCAAATAAAACGTGTTTATGGTGGAATCGGGTATGATCAATGAGTAGCCGAGTTCATTTCACATCGAGTCCACTCACTGGGTTGGTAGACCATAAGCGAATCCCTGGTTGGAGTGAATGCAACTTGTTGGAAGTCTGTTGATCTCAAGATCTTTGCCACAAATTGCTGACTTGGCGAGCAAGAAATGTCTTTGTATCGCCAAGTGGAAGGTGTCACGTCGCAAGAAAAGCAGCCAAGCACGGATGGGGGTCATCGTTCTTTGATGATTTGGATGAAATGTCGACAATGATGTTTTAAAATTCTTTTATTGACTGTAGAAAATTGCGAAATATTTCGGCCATGGAACAACTTTGAGAAATGCGAAATCTCAGAAAAACAAAGAAAAGAGGTTATAGCAGTAATAGTTTACAAATAAAGTTTTCACGAACAAGCAATTTTTTCTTCTAAAATCCATCTTTAAATTTGAACTTTATTCAAATAAATGCTCTACATGTTCTATGTAGAGCATTTGCAGACCTGAGGCTATCGTTAATTAAATAAAAACAAAATAGTTTGATATTATCTTGAAAATTCATGTGTCTTTAAGAGTGGAAAGCTTACGTTTTAAGACTAAATCTCCTTTCCTTCGTTTTACACAAGAATTTATAAGTTTTGAATAAGGCGAAAACGACAGTTTCAAATAATAAACTTAGGATCAGAAAGAAAATTAGTTTATTCGAAACTGATTACTTCATAATAAATATATTATTATTTGATATAAATAACAAGTAAAAACACGAAATTCAGCAAAAAATCAAAATACAAATTAATTGGTAAATAGTCAACATTAAAGATATTTATCCCTGTTATATTCTTTTAAGAATTAACGAAGTATTTATTGGAATCTTTGTAATAATTCATATATCCCACGTTTAGTTACCCAGTCATCCTTCTTACAGATATACTACATATAACGTAATACCCACAAATGATTAAAGAATAGATGTTTCCAAAGAATTTTAATAAATTGAAACTCAAAATTATTTATCTGACATCGATTACTAACTGAAATTATAAGTGAAATTAATTTTCTCAAAAATCCTGATGTAATTTAGTTGATCCATCAAACAAACACTGTACAAGGCAGAATGAGACTTCTGACTGGGAACTCTTCAAATGATAATGATACTTCCGACCGGTTCTTTTGATACCAAAAAAACACGGCACTTTCCTTCACCCCCAAAATGTAACAGAACATCCCGTTTTCAAGCCCAGTGACACGACCCCCGATAACAAGGCCAGAATACATACGTCACAGAAATTGATGACGTCGTTTCGAGAGGTCACAGGATGTGGGAGTAATTTTGGGGGCCGAGGGAAGAATTTCACCCTCTTCAAGTTTCACTGATAAGAAACGAACTCTTCCCCACCCACGCCATTTTTTAGCCAGTGGTCCTTCTGTGTTTGCGTAAACAAGAAGCGCTTTTTCTAATTTGCAAGAAAAATTGGATATACTAAAAATCATTTGCATTTGGATTTACTAAATATCAGGAACAGAAATGCCTCTGATCTGTTGTGTTCCAAACTGTAAAGGAATTACAGGAATGGCCCATGAGTAAGTGTTTTTGCCTTTCCTAAAAATGAAGAGCTTAAAAAGAAATGGTTAAATGCCATACATCGTGAAGGATTTTATCCATCTCCGCATAGCAGAGTAAGCTCATTTAATTGTTTTAAAGTAATGTCAAATATTTCTAAATGAAAAGTCATTTATTTTCGCTTTAGAAACTTAACAGTTCAGTAATATATATTATTCGTGATTTTAATCAAGTGCATTATAAAAAAATTATTTCATAAAATGCTGTAATGTAGGAAATATTACTGTCAACAATAATTAGAATATTTTCCACAATTATGTTTTCAGGCTTTGTTTACATGTATAACCGCTTTTTCATATTTAAATTTTATTATATAACAGCGATAAATACCTGAGAGTAAACAAATTAAAAATTATCCGAACTTATTATTAAATATAGTTTTATGCTGTATATTTGTAACTGTATTTAAATTAAACTGTAAAGGAGTCAATATTTACGAATAATTTCATTTACTGTAGGTCTGTGAATTACAATTTAAAAGAAATGATATTGAAAGAGAAGCTAGTCTATTTGATTCGAAGTCAGGAAAATTATTAAGTGCCCCTCTTAAATATCCGAGATTAGTCACTGGAGCAATTCCATCTCAGATGCCAAATTGTGCCTCTTACATGTCATCTTCAACATTTCAAAGGGAAAATCTCGAAATAAAAAATATGAAATTAAAGCAACAATATATAGAGAAAGCACTCCAGGAAAGTATAACAGAAAAAAAGAAATACGATGAAACAAGAGAATTTAAAAATTTGGAAGAATTAAAACAGCGCATTTCATTAGTAAATTTGAAAAATTTCTGGAATGTCATTCATAAAGAAAACAAAATTTTATTTGTAAATATTGAATTAAGTTCTGGAACTGAAATTGCATTGTCTGTTGTAATAAATGATGTATTAGAGGTTTCAGCTTTTGTTGGAAAAACAAGCCTGTCAAGTATTCCAAATATTTCTTCCCTACCAATAAAAATCCATAACATTAACAATTTAAATGAAATATTAGAGCATCTGCCAGAAATGAAGAAAAATAACTCATTGCTGAATTCGGATATTATTTCCCAAATTCATGGTTTCATGGATAATTTAAATATAACCCAAGAAATTTTTACCAACGTTATAACATTTATGAAAGAGCAATCTGCCTTGCTTATTCAAAATGAGCATAGTAAAAGGTACTCTACTGAAATGATGATATTCTGCTCATTATTTTATTCAATGGCACACATGCACATAAATTTGTCAGAAAGTCCGGTTATATTTTGTTACCACATCCTGTGACTGAGAAATATATGCAAACCTATTAACACTCTCCCTCAGTCAGAGCAAAATGAATTGCATTTTTTAAGATACATAAAGCAGAAATTACAATTCATAGTATCTTCAGATAAAAACGTGATTCTTCAAATAGATGAAATGCACATTAAACCCTACTTTGATTACAAAGGGGGAAATATATCAGGTCTGAGTTACAATTCAGAAAATGCCGCCTCAAGTGTTATGACTTTCATGATAAGTAGTATTTAATCGTCATATAAAGATGTTGTTCACATTCTTCCTGTAAACAAAATAGCAGCAGACGTTCTACATACATTCATTAAAAAAATTATCATTGGATTAGAAAACATTGGTTTTAAAGTGATATTTGTGGTAACAGGCAACAATTCGATGAATCAAAAAGCAATATCTCTGTTCGTTTCACCTTCACGTCCATATTCAATTGTTTATCCACATCCTGTAAATAAAGAACGAACTCTTTTTTTCATGATCGATACTGTACATTTATTGAAAAATATTCGTAATAACTGGATCAATCAGAAGAATGCTGATAAGTGTATGTTTTACCCCAATTTTAAAGAAACCATGTCAGAAAGAAATTCACAAAATTGCACTAAAAGTGTTCTAGAAGCTAATGAAAATGCCATTCACTCTAATGATGAAATAATTCAGGCTTCCAGCAGTAAGCCTGACAGTAAAGTTGATATCAATACATCATCTTTCAAAACATTAAAACTATTATATGAAACTGAAAAGGATAACATCGTTAAATATGCATACAATTTATCATTAAAAGCATTGGAGCCCAATAATTTAGAAAACAAAATTTCAAATTAGTACTTAAAATTTTCAATAAATTTATACCTGAAAGTCTAATGAGTTTGGAAGAGAAATATGCGTTCCCACACTACAAAGAAACAGCAGAATATATAACAATAATAAATAGATGGTGGGATATTGTTAATGTAAAAACTCCATTTCCAGGAATTCGCGAAAATAATGAATATAAAAAACCACTGACAACATCTGAAACTGATAAAAAGATACAAATTTTTAGATGAATTTTTGAACTGGTTGGAAGATTGGAAAAATATGAAATGTGATACCGGCACACTAACAAAAGAAACATATTCTACTCTTTACATGACAACATATGCTTTAAAAGAAGTAACTAAATATTGTCAGGATAATATAAATTAGATGTTTATAGGGTTTATTAAAGTAATCAGTCTGACTGGAGAAAGACTAGCAAAAACTCTTTTGAAAAGATTAAGTGAACTACATTTAAATATTAGGAATTATAGAGGATAAGCGTAAGGGAAAGATAGCAACTCGATGGGAAAGTACTAAATTTTACAATTTAGAAAACATGCCCTAAACCCACAGACAATTTATATGTCTTGCACATCATACATTTTTAAAATTTATTAGTTTGTGATACCATTTCCAGCAGTATATATTGCAAAAAAAATGAATATTGCAACTTTTATGTGCTTTTCTATACTTTTTTGGAAACTAAAATGGATTCAGTTAAAGCTATGTATATACAGTTTTTGAAAAAATTTGAGTATACATTTGTTTATTATCATTATCATATCCTAGAACGATTTACTGAAGCAAATAGAGATAATACAGCAGTATCCAAAGGTAAAACATTAGATTTTATAAAAGAAATGCTATTTATTTTATACTTAATAGCATAGTTTTTAATATTGCCCAAAATTAACACTAGCAATGAACTATTTGAAGTAAAAACTGTTGATTTTGATTCAGTATTTTAGATTGATAAGTAAAATTAAAATTTAAGTTCAAAATTTCAATAGAAAGTTCAATGCATTTTTATACGAAGCAAAACTGATAGGATGCCATTTCAATATTTCCGAAGATTTAAAAAAAAAACGAATTCGAAAAAGAAAAAGATTATATTCCGAAATAACAGAAGATGAATTTAAGAAATTTAGGTTTTAAAATAGCAGAGTAATTGATACTGTCATTGTACAGATAGAAAATAGAATTACAAATATGTCAACTTAATCAAAAAAAATCAGCAAATTAAATTCAGAAAATTAAAAGTAAGGAAGAATTGTTGTTGGGTGGGAAGAAGCTTAAAAGCATTTTAAATACTAATAATAAAAAAAATCAGCAAAAATGTAAATTTTCTGAAGTAATTAAAGGCAATTACATATAGACAAGCAATAGTACCATAATATGTTTACACTTTATTTTTTGCTTTACAAAACACTTGAGGTTCCAAATGATTTCTAGCACCCTGGCTAATTTATTGAAAAGAACGGCCCTGGTTAAAATTGAAATTTTATACCACAGGTGAAGATGTATATTTGAAATGTACAAGTGAAAAATATTTCGCAGTAATTATAATTTATTGAAAAAATGGCTCAGATTATAATTGAAATTTTGTACCATAGTTGAAGAAGTATATTTGAAATGTCCTATTCAAAAATATTTCGCAGTAGATAAAATGTTTAGTGAACGCAGAAGGATGACGGTTGCATTTCAGAGCAGAAATCAGAAAATGTGTATAGATTGGAAATTTGGTCTGAAGTCAATGCATGATTGAATGATGAAAGGAAAAGCTCTTCTGAAATAGGAAAGGAAAGGAAACTTGATGAATTTAGTAGTGATAAATATATAGTTAAATAAGAAAGTTCTACTAATGTTTCAAAGTTTTGTTTTATGTTTTTTGAAGTGTGAATAGAATGGAATAATATTTTGTAAAATATTGCTTTCCAGGATTTGACGTGCAGCAAATAGTACTAAAACCATTTTTCTGTAGAATTGTCTTGAAATTCATTAATCATATTTTTCACTTATTAGTTTTTTTGCAGAATAAATAGTTTTAAATTTAGGGGAGATGCCCTGCCCTGCACTTAATGCAAAAAAGGTAATGCATACCAGGCGCCGTACCTCCATGGTGATGTGGAAGGCGGTTGCAATTTAATTACTAATGGGCTCTACAATATATGTGTATTAATTTGCATTGTATGGATGTTAAAGAAACGATATGAACAAGGGAAAATAATTATATCTGCCTGTCTGGCACGCAGAGACTCAATGTTGGGAGAATGAAGTGTCACCGCTCGTTGTGACGTCACGAAACACCGCAGGGGCCTTGTTATCGGGGGTCGTTCCAGTGACCCCTACTTTTAGGGTTACCAGAGTTTTTTTTGTGACGGTAAGTCGGTATACAAATACAATATACAATACCCCACTTAGCCTAATAGGGGCCCGGAGCAAACGCTTTCTTTTGGGGAGAGGGGGCACTGCGCCATTACTTCTGTAAAGAAGAACAGAGCGTAAAACTTATCTATGGTATCAGGTTCTGGCTAATAGGGGAACGAGGCAAATAATTTTTAGGGAGGCCCCTCTGCTTCACTTCACCAGTGATGAAGAACCAATGCGTAGAGCTTATGTATGGTATGAGGCTCTCGGCCCAAACTCCAACTATGAGTGTGAGTGTCTAGGCATTGATTCTCATCCACTTTATCCTTTCTGAATGACAGCATGAATGCCTTTGAATCAGCTTCCAAGTGCCCACATCCCTGTGCTGTCCACCACCAATGACTGTGAGTGTCTGGACATTAGAGGTGGGTCGTTCGCGAACGAACGGGTCATCTAAGTGAACGAACTGAATCGGATCGCTACCTCCTGAATAAGTCGTTCGTTCGGAAATGGTTGCGTGGATCTGGCTGTCCCCATGTTTAGCTGTGTGGAACTGGCTATTCTCGTTCATTAACTGTATGGACCCGGCTATTCCCGCTCATTAACTGAGTGGAACTGGCTATTCTCGTTCATGAACTGTGTGAACTGGATATTCTCGTTCATTAACTGAGTGGATCCGGCTATTCCCGCTCATTAACTGTGTGGACCCGGCTATTCCCGCTCATTAACTGAGTGGA
>JAPMOQ010047266.1:0-13656 GCA_026543055.1 Argiope trifasciata | reverse complement strand
AGGAATTTGAAATTACGCTTTTAACAGCATTATGATTATCATTGGAATGATTACAAATGAAGGGAAAATTCAATAATGGTTCAGAAATGCTGAGCAATTATGGTTTCCAATATTTTAGAGAATTTAAAATTCTCTTAATCAATTATATATTTCAAAATACAGCCATCGTTAAATTTCCCATTACTCAGTTTACTACAACAACTTCCATATTTCTATTGCAGCCCATATTTAGTTTTCAGGGTATGCATGGATTTTTCTGTTATCCTAATTTAATTTTGTGTGCTTGACTAATTGGTGTTGTTGAAACGTCTCAAAAACAACTAATTTAATTAATTAAATTAGACCTCTTTTCTCAAATTAATCTCAACCCTAAAATTATTTTCATATAACATTACTAAAAAACCTCTTCAAATTTTGCCTAAACACTAGCAGAGTGCTCAGGAGCGATAATTCTAGAAGGTCTTAAAGCAGGCAGATTGGCACATGGAATGCACCACAGGGAATTCCATGTCCATGTGGAATAAGATATAACTAATTCCTTCAAGGTAAATGAAAACTACTGAAGCAAATAAGGAGAATGGGAATTAAAGGTTCAATTTCTTAGGAATTCCACCTTTCCCGTTATTTATTTGGTTTTAAATACGTACTTACTGGCATACTCTGTAGGCCATATTTCAGAGCAATCGTTAATATAAAATGTATATTTTGTTCTATACACCTATGACAACTACGCATGGTATTTGAACGAATCCATTCGAGTGAAAATTATAATTGAGATAGATTTGACTGATTTGGTTAAGAAAAGATTGGAAAATTTCAACCTTTTGAGATAAGAACAATTATATAAATTGCTAAACAAGTAATCGTAAACTATGACTATTTGGGATTATCACATAAAAAATGCATGACTACATTGTCTGAAGTTTTAATGTAAATGCAAATATGTAAATTGCAACAGTTGGTCAAATAATATGACGTGATACGAGTATTGTTTTGGTGTACGTTGGTTTAATATTATTGATGTGATACGAGTATTGTTTTTTTAAAAGATTTTGTACAAGCCTGAATACGAGAGCAACTCTTGGGACGATTTTTATTCTTCCTTTCTAGCAGGTATGCATTTGACATTCACAAAGTTCAAGCATAGGGTGATTCCTTAAAGGAATCGTGTTCCTAACTTTGAGTATTTGGAATCAAATGAGGTCTTACAAACAGATAATAAAATTTAAATAAAATACTTGACAATAAAAGACTAGAAGAAAAACAACAAATATATAAAAAAAATCCTATTAATGTAGGATTTTTGATTTGATTTTGTATGAAATTTATTATTTCCTGGATCGACAATAGTCTGCCAAATAATAAATCAAAAGGAGTGATACAAAACTCTATAAAAGCAAAAATAAAAATAAAGTAAAATTCTAACAAAGCAATAATATATTACCAAAAATATATTTCATTTCAACGAAAAATACTTTTACAATGAATAGATGAAGAAATATTATGACATGAATTGCAAACGATATTTTGACTTAATATGGTAATGCCAAATGCGATAAACAAATTCAAAAACGTTCTTCCTGTATTCGAGCTATGAATAAACAAAGATAAATCTGCATAAATTCAATGAAATACATTACAAAGGACATATTGTTAGATGGCTTAAGCATTAGAAAGATGCGTTTCCTAAAAGTTTGCTTTTCTAAAGAGCATATAAATCAAAGCAGATTATCTAAATCACAGTGGCATGAGAATTTTATTTTTTACTGAAATAAGCTGACTGATTTTGAAAACGTGAAAAGCTGTCAAGAAAAATATTTTTCGGAAAAAGGATAGCGAGTTTTTATACAAAAAGTTATTCTTCATTGGACAGTTAAAATTTAATATTATTTATAGTGTCCTTAATGCTTTAGGAAATAGAAATAAATGTATTCGCAGCAATAGCAATAATAGAATTTGATTGTAAAATACAAATGGACGAAAAAGTCTAAAATGCAAACATTTGTTTTTAAATAGACCTTATGAAATCAGAAAAAATGATTACAAATATGCTTCAAAAAGAAATCCTGTAAAACTGCAATTGAGATTTTATATATTATACATATAAATGATTTTTGATTGTTCATTTCGTATATAAAAACAAATTGAACTTTACACAAATTATTCAAATTTTTATTTTCTTTTAAAAATACCCATTGGATGCCATTCAGAAAAATCAATAAACCAATAACAATTAGAATATTTTTGAAACTTTTGAAAATTGCACAAAATATATTTCTTCAACTGAAATTGGATAATTAACTTTCG
This sequence comes from Argiope trifasciata, assembly GCA_026543055.1. Taxonomy (NCBI): domain Eukaryota; kingdom Metazoa; phylum Arthropoda; class Arachnida; order Araneae; family Araneidae; genus Argiope; species Argiope trifasciata. Next base: position 11,349 of record JAPMOQ010047266.1, on the reverse strand, counting down.
ATGAAGTGCTTAAAAAGGGAGTCTCCTTAAAATAATAAAAAGTTTATAGTTGAAGAAATTACTCAATATAAAGAACCAAGTGTCTGTAGAGTAAATAATTTAATTGTAGCAAGGCACTGTTTTTTGAGTCCCTACCCCATATTTCAAACAAAAATAAATTTCACTAAATATTCACTAAGATTTCTACTTAAATGACGTGAAAACTGTAATACAGGTTTGAGTTAAGTTATCTATAATCGATAATTTAATTAATGACAAAATATATATGCAAAAACAGGTTTTAACCTGATCAAGTAGTTCATAGTAATGTCTTTATTTTGAATAAAAGTTTAATTAATTAACGAAACACCTTCACTGTAATTACAGGACATATGTTTTAGGATGGCTTTGAACAATGATCCGATGGCAAAATATATATTTGTTGTTTGAATCCATAACTTTTTGAAACGAATCCAATTATAAGATAAATTAACGAATTAAAAATTGAAGATGATATTTTGCTTATTATCATGTGAGAATATGATGTTTTGGTTTGAGGGTTTTGAAGCAACAAAATGCATGGCCACTAGAAAACTGGCGATTTATCCTTTTTGAAGCATCAAATTGTTACTTTTAGGGTTATCAAAAAATGGCAAAGACGATTGCCACACTTGGCGACTTAACCATCAACAAAAAATTACAACTTGGCGCGAAGGTTCACTGTGACCTCGATTATCCAGTCTGGTCATTAAAGGGCAAGGTCTTAAGAAGTTAAAGCCATAAGAAACACTTCTTAAATTTTTTTTAAGGTGCATCATGTTCTAAATATCTACGCATGGGTAATCTGATAGTCGCGTAATTTTTTGAAACCAGTTCAAACTGGGTTTTCAGAAAACAATTCTGGAATCAAGAAAAAAAAATTAGAATTTTTGAATGGTTATTGATTGATTTTAAAATGGTTAAAAACCCACGTTTCTCTAAATGTTGGTGATTTCAAATTATGATTTATGTGAGAACATTATATTTTTCTCATCGGATGATACCATATGACATAAAAGGAAATTTCTCATACGGTAACTTGAAATTTGCTAAATCAGATTTCAGGTTTTTTCTTTGTTAGAGTTCAATTGATTTGAAGTTTGCTTCATCCTTTGTAGATTCGAGACATACACAATCTTAAATTTTACTGATCTGATGATGATGATGTCGTGTCCGTGTTTCCACGGAAAGGGGTTGCAGAAGCTTCTGAGGGTAAAGACCCCTGAGCACCCAGAGGGCAGAAGTCTGACTTCTAGCTCAAATGAAGGTGACACATACATTCGCTTGCACAACCCCTTTTTACGGGGGGGGCACATTCACTCATTTCACAGATAGAACACAGAACAACCATTCCCGATCCGGGACGCCCAGGTCACGAGGAAGACACACTACCCTTTGCCAGGACGCCGGTTACTGATCTTCTAATCTTTTCTTATGAAACTGATCACATATCCAGAAATATAAAAATAAAAACATAATTAAACAAGAAAAAATACTGTAATTGTAATTTGCAAAAATTTCCTTTGACCGTAAAGATACGCATTCTTGAAGGAAATCGTAAATAATCTGCTTTTAAACTTTTCACATTAATATTCTTGCAAAATTTGTGAACGTGCAGTATTGTTTTAATTCTTATCCGCCATGAGTTATTTTTATGTTCATACATATGTATGAACTAGATGTAGAAAAAAATAATTCTGTTTGAGAGCAAGCAAAAATTTATCATCGAAGCTGACTTAATTACTATAAGAATTGGGGAGTTATATTAAGATTAATTTTTTTGTAAAATAGTATTGTCAGTATTATAAGATTAGATGCACAAATTAGAGTATTCGAATGAATTATTTCAAAAAGAAACACTCCAGAACTTCTGCGAAGGTTTCATTAGTCATAAAAGCGAAAATTTTACTTATTTACTTTTAAGATGAATTAAGATATTCGTTTTTCAAATCCTATGTTTATTATAAATTTAATACGTGGTAAACCTCATGGCTTGCAGAACAAAAAATTAATTCATAAAACTGATGTCTTGCCAACAAAGATATAATGTGTATGATACTTAGGTAATACAATCCTAAAGCTGTAACTGGAGACAATTTATTCGAAAATGAAAATGATTTCACAAGATAACAGTCTCCATCATCATTTTGAATCGAAACAAGATATAAAATTCTAAAGAAATATTTCAAGAAAAAATTTCAGAATTCTTATATAAATTTAAAAAAAAAATCTATGAATTAGAATTCTACTAAAAGCAAAATCGAAATTATTAATTGGAATTTATTAAAATAAAATGTTTGAAATACTCTTTTCCTTTTTATCTAAAAAATCAACCCATATCCTTCTCAATCCAATTATATGATGCTTGTATCCGATTACTTTCTAGTAATAAAGATGAACAGTTCTTAATCAGGTACAGTATCGCAGGCACTTCTGATAGCTGTTCCTATCTAATACAGCAGCTTGTCATTAATTGATTTAGGATGCTCAACAGTGCTTAAAATAGCCATTCCCATGCTTCATAAAACTTCCGAAATATCTTGTTATTCACGATTACGGCAATCAATCACCAGAGAGTCATTTTGTGCGACGTAATGATTCTGATGAACTTTCGCTACCTACCGGAGAGAGGGAAAATCTGATTTTTTGAAGAAATAATTCGGGATAAGTCGTGATAAAATGAAGTAAAGTTTGGTAAACTTTGCTTGCAACTGATTATGGCTTTTTCAAACGTACAGAAATATGACATTTTGAATATTTTCTGATATTTTTACATCGTTATGGAGCGGTTTTGCGAACTACAAAACTGAAGCGCTTTTTTAAAATTCACAAACTGTTTGGCAGTATAATTTTTATTTTTCAATTTTTTTGTGTTTAATTGTATTGTAATTATTTTTAATGAAACATCAGATTAGCAGTAATTGTGACACAAAATTTTCCTTTCAGACGCTTTGTTTGTATTTTAATTATGATTTTTTGTTGTATTCTTATACGTTCAATTTTATATTAGATTGCTGTTATTAATTAAATTAGATTCATGAAATAACTATCAATTGATTAAAATAAATGTTCATGTAATTAAACCGATGGAAATGCAGTTTTCTTCAACAAGCTGATTCTTAATTAAGAAGAACATTTTAAGAAGTTTTATTATGGAGATCTGCATTTAATATTTAATATAGAATTCTGAAATACGAAATTCCGTAATTATTTACTAGAACCACACAGTTTGGATTTCTAATGATGTTACAAAGAATAAATATACTATTTGTTAAAACTTATCTTGAAATTTAAAATGTGATACTGTTTTTCTTTAGAAAAGTTTATCAGCATATTATATTAAGAAATAACTAATTAATATTTATAAAATAATAATTACATCAAAAAGTGGTTTTTGAAAGTGCTTTGAAGGTTTTAAAAATAAGAATTTTTCAAATTCGGGTTACCATGTTTTGATGAACTTGAAAAAAACTTCTGAACGAAAATTGCAAAGAATATTTTTATGTTCAATATCCTTATAAAAATCTGCTTAAGCATGGTAGCTAGTTTGTATTCTTTGTTCATGCACCTGTGTAATAGATTACTATTCTTTATTTCACAATAAAGCACAAAACGTAAACAGGATAAATAAAGCTTATATAAATCCACAACATCCCCACAAATAACAAATAGCTATTGTTAGCTATTTTTACTAATGTTATGAGTCTGTGATGCTGCTTCCCAGAATGATTAGTTCCTTCACTGAAAAGAGGATTTACAGTATTCTGCACTGGATGCTGCAGATGCGCTTATGATCCCAGAACTTGGCGACCATCTAGCGACTTGGCAACGAATTTGGCGACATAATGGAAAGAACCCAAAAATCGAGAATATTTTCGATTCGTCCATTTGGAACCGATATATGTCCAGATACGATCTGATTGGTTGAGAAATTTCTAGCCATGCCTCCTGGGGCTATATAAAGGCGACAGTTTTAAGCTGAGAGCAAAGTAGAATCCAAAGAATCATCTCCCTTGAGAACAAAACTGTTCGTATGATTGCAAAAGCTAGATGGTTCCATAGAAATGAAGATATTCTCAAAGCCCTCAGTATCCCACCTATAAAACAATTCATGATCAAACTTGCACAAAACTTCTATGGTAATATTATTCATATTGACAATTCCACCTTGCAAAATCTCCCAATTTATGATCACTACGAAAATTCAAATAAACGCAGACCATGCTGTTCACTCGCCCTTTAATTCCCCCTAAGTACTCTTCATCACACTTTTTTTTTCCTTTCTTATTTTTTTTTCTCAATTTACTCAGTACCATTTAATATCTTTTCATGATTCAAATCCTTTTATGATGCACACATTAAACAAATAAGGTCAGTTCCATTTTCACTTAAGTCTTATATCACAAGATTTACAGATGGTGGGGCCTGCGGCCCCAATGAGCTGTAAAACTCTTTACAAATAAGAGAGCAAATTAGTCGGAATCGACGTCAGATAACGAGTCCTTCAGAGGAGAAGACAAGAAGCGGCGGAGCCAAGCAAGTGCAGAATTGAGCTGTGTGCCTTGTAGTCTGATGAGAAAGCAGCGTCGAGTACTCTAGTCAGTGCTGTAGATATTGTTACTATTTGTGAGCTACTGTTGTTATCGTGTGCAACTTTGTGTTCGTCTCGCCTGTAAATAAATGTCGTCTGTGTTGTGTCTTCTACTAAAGGACTGATCATTGTATGCTCATCATCATCTCACACCATACACACCCACTTTACGAGTAAAAAGAACGCGACGGATTAAGATAGGGAAATCCGTAACACTATAAAACAGCAGCTGTAACATATGATTCTCAGATCTCTTAGCTTAGATCTATTCGTTATTAACACTCCAAAGAATTCACAAGACTGATTTGCTTGGATCTCTCCAGTTTACGCAGATTTTCTAGGGCGTACGATGTCAAAAGAATTACACTGAAACTCCATATCTATAACATATATTAAGCTTTAACTATCTCCAAATTTTCAGTATTTTTAAGAACAACTTAAACATTAAATTGCATGCCAAATCTGTTATTAAGTTGCCAATTGATTGCTAAAGTCGGATATCACAGACCAGGCATTCCTTAAGAATATTTGTAATCTTCCCTTTATATAATTGAAACTAACATTTCAGGAAATCAATATTACATATCCCTAACAATACAGTGAATCGCGGTTAAATAGGTCATGATATATATTTGATTTCATATTATATTTGATACAATATCTATCTGCTGAATGTAATATTACCAGTCAACTATATTTTATATGAAATGAATTAAATCAATTGCATATAAAAATCGTCAAATATAATTTCAATAGAATGAGTTACAAGTTTGTTTAATACTGCGCACTGAAATTTCTTTAACCTCGCACATAATTCTATGGTATTAGAAGACACTTCTTTTAAATTTTAAATTTGTGCAATTTATTAAACACAATTTGTTTGATGTTTGTAAATAAAATCTTGTAAACAATTGTCTACTCGTTTCCTGATAGGTTAGTTTTAAAAATCTGTTGTTGTTGTTTTTTAAGGCATTTGGCATAGATAAGCCCGCTGACCAAGTCAGTGGTTTTTAGCCGAGAGAGCATGTCTTGTTTTCACAAGTGCCCTATAGGGCAAATAGTACGTCTTAGCTACTTATGCACCAGAATCCTTTTTACGGGGTGAATTTCATTCATACATTTCATTCACTCGTCCACAGGTCACAACACTCACATTCACTTGTACAACCCCTTTTTACAGGGGAGCTCCTTTAAGTACCTTACAGATAGAGCACAGGATAAAGAATAACCATGCACGAACCAGGACCCGTGACGAGCTGCTCCTAGGTCAGGTAACTGGCTTTCAAAATTTTGTACGCTTAAATGATTTCGATGTGTTATTTTAATGCTTATGGTTACTATCATAATATTACATCAGTAATAGAATTATTTTGAAAGTTATTTATAAGTATTTATTTATTTATTTATTTTTAGGAGATAACGACCAATTAATAGATTAACAATATTTTGATTCTATGACAACAATGCCATCTAATGGAGAATCTAAGAAATGTTGAATTCATAATATAAATAACAGTGAGTTATAAATTAAAAACTAAAACATAAACCACAAACTAAAACATGATTACCTGAAAAATTATTTAATAGCAGTTGCATAAATTCTTATGAAAAATTTATACATTTTTAATAATAATTTTTTAATATTTTTTTTAAGTGACATCAATTTAAACTTCTAATCTGAAATATCGATACATGATAATACTTTTTGCATTATCAGACAATCTTTATTTTATTATTAAATTATTCTTAAGTATAATTATATACTACAAGAATCTTTCACTTTTTATCTGTTCAATCAATTTGAGTTTGGGCAATTATATCAGCCTTACTTTTTTTCTGAATTAATAAGGATCCTTCACGTTCAGACTTAAAATTTAGTCACGATCGTTGTAATTTATAATGTAATAAAAGTTTTAAAACTTTCAGAAGATAAAAATTCTTCTAATATAAAAAATAGTGAAAAACTTGCAAGATATTTCGGATAAGAATAATTGAAAACTGTCGTCTTCTTCATTTGTCTTAAAAAGCGGACAGATTTCATATAGGGGAAAGTATTAATCACTCGCTAAAACTTCACCTATCATACAATTTCCCCACAACATTAATCACCTTTGGATAGGGAAAAAAGACATAAAAATCTCAGAAAATGTAATTTTAGAAAAGAACAAAAAGTTCTATCGCATCGGGTCAAGAACATAGATTGTAAGTACAAATGAAATAAATTCATTCTGATTTTTATATTTTCTTTATAGGGTATTGTAATTAGTCCGAAAGATTTTTATCAAACTTTATCTAAAAAAATATTGGTGATTTTTTCAACTAGTTTTATTTTAGACCCGAGAAACCGAGTCTCGGATAAAGACAACTGTTTTAAATAACTGGGAGAGGGGGGGGGAGGAGAGGCATCGTTTTGAGGCTTAGTATGTTCCAAATGTCTTCCATTTGGGATTGTACCGTAACCCAAGAAATAGTTTATTTGTTTGAAAGCTTATATGTTAGGGTGTGATTTGTTGTTTTGTGTTTGTGTAGATTTACAGCCATAAAATCTGGTATACTTGTAATTGTATAGGTGACTCAATGCACCTAAAAACCAGGAAACGTAATTCCAGAGAAGAGCATAGATTTTCGTATTAAGAAAAATTCATTGATATCTTCATATTTTCTTTATATGGTACTATAATTAATGAAATAATTTAAAAAAATCAAACTTTATTTTTTAAAAAAATGATGTTTTCAACGTCTATATTACAGACTAGATGGTATCCGGTACGTTGCTACCGCAGAAGAAATAATTTTTAGAATATCGTTTGAAACTCAAAATAACTGTCTTGTTTAATTAGGAATAATAGAAAAATATATTTATTTTCTTATCGAAAATGAGTACATTCATTGAAAGGAAATGATATATAAAAGAGAAGTGTAAATAATTTTTATTCTATTCTTTTTTATTTTATTATTCAAGAGCTTTCGAGAAGGCGATATTTTTGTTTTTGTTTTTCCGTCTTCAGAAGAAACAAATTAATTTCTTGACTGTCCGACTCGTAGCATCCAGCATACAACTGGTTATGTGTAAAACATGAACTCATGATTCAGTCTTTACACTTGAAGCGATTGACCATGCACATTGTTGACGGTCATCGAGAATGTAAGTCGAATGGGGAAATACAATGGTTTGAAATCAAACGGCATGTTGCCAGGAGATAATAGGAATGAGTGGAGTGAGCACATCTCGAATCGACGTTCCTTTAAGGATAGTTGTCACACTTTTGGCCTCATATTGGTTTTTTGATTCTGATACTCGTAATCAGGTAGCATGTAAATGTAGTCAGTTATTGCCCATGATGATCTTGAGCCTCTGAAACACGTAAATTTGCAATTCGTAAACGATCTGCTCTCTTGTCATTCCTCCTTTGTTAGTGAAGCTCGATTTGGCTAATTTTCCTGTCTGTTAGATCTATTAAGTGACGAACGTTTGGGAACATATGTTTTGACGAAAAAATCAACACGATGTATATTTGTATAATCGAAATATCGTTTGTACATTCACTTAATAAATAACAAAATTGCTGTTTGCACTGGAAAATTCCCATTATATATAACTTACCTTGAGTTGCATCGATAAAAAATTTATTTTGTATGTGAGACAAAATAGTGAGCACACTGAATAATAACATCCTGTTCAGAAGACTATTCATTAATCAGAAGAAACACATTAGAGCTTTCACAAAGTATTTTTGATTTCATTTTTCTCACATTCACAGAAATCAATCATAATAATTTTATTGTGTTTGATATATTTGAGATTAATTCCGAATGCGATGTGCTGTTTGACTTTTGTCCATTATGAATTTCAAAATATAACCTTCGCGGAAATGCCACCAATAGATTATACCAAGTTTCGTCGCAATCGTTTGAACAAGACAGCAGCGCATAGGATACGAACAAATAAAAATTTATTTTTATATAAAAGATACTATAACTGTACTCTATCTATAACCTTCATGCAGGTGAGGCAGCGCATAAAGTACGAACAAACAACAATTCATTTTTATATAATCGATTTATGTATTCTTTTAGAATTGTAACGCTTGGCATTTTTGGAGAATCGTAAGAGAAGAAACTAATTTTTGTATATTTCGTGATTCGTTTAATATTCGTTCGGAATTCTCAAGATTAATATTAAAAATGTGATTAAAATAATTTCTTTTAAAATTGATTAAACACAGAAAATATATTAATGCAATAAATTTGTTGACACAGTTGAATTAACATTTTTTTGAAGTTAAGATAATGCAAAAAAATTTTGTACTCTAATATTTGCTAAAAAAAAAAAAAAAAACCCGCTAAAATTTAATTAAATTTTTAATTAAAATTCCAATCTAGTAGGAGTGCTTCCCCCAAAAATTTCTCTCATACTCTGTAATGAGACTTCATAATGTAATGTTACTTCAGAGAACGACTTATGTAGCATTTACGTACAATAGCTAAGAAATATTAACCTCTGGTTTGAATTTAGTACCTTTACTGAATCTGTTGCGCCTCATTGGCGGGTTAATTTGACAATAATCCTTGGTTAATAGACTCTGTAAATAGATCCAAAAATAATTTTTAAATATTATCTAATTTTATTAAGCCTATAACCATCCCACAAGTGGAAGTAATAAGTATTCAAAGTTTTATTGCAATCCGGTGGCAGAGCTTAAAAGACATACAGACAAACATTCATTTTTATTTATATATATGCGATAGCAGGTGAATCGAATATTGACAACTACTTGAAATAAATGGGAAAAAAGTGATTCAAGGTCTAGTATTTTCCAATATTCTTACTTTAGGATTATTTATTCCAAGATATATTTGTTAGTATATTTATATGAGCGCATATATGCTAGTATGTGTGGTGTCTATCACATTTACAGTAATAGAATTTGGTACGTATGTAGTTGGAATGATGATTCAATACACATCAAAGTCAGAATTTTATAATTAAAATTTGATATACTAATTTTTTATTGCTTTTTATTTTGGATGATTTTTTGCAAATATTTATTTTATTTTGCAAGTATCATTTCTAATAATTAGAAAGAATATGTGTACCAATAAAGAAAGAAAATAGCACTTTAAATAAATTTTGCTTTGAAACCGAATTCTGAGAATTTTGTTTTTAATTTAAGTCTAAAAACATTTTGCTGAAGGAGCTGTTAAGAGACTAAGTTATATGAAATAATTAATTGCACATTTTAGCAAGTATTAATTAAAACAAGCTAGCTAACTGTGGAGCAAATCGATTTATCAATCAAACAATCAATTTATATTTTTTAAAATTTATTTTCTAACCAGTTAAGATATTATCTTCACTCAACCGCAGGGAGAAGTTTTGCTTCTTCATTGATTCAAAAAGTGCTAATTTGGGAAATCAAGTACCTAAAATTTTAAATATATATTTTGCATTCTAATAGTAGAACTCATAGGATAGGATTTCGATTCTATTATTTCGTTTCTTAGAAAAAGGTAATAGAGTTCTTAGTGATATTTAAAAATCATACAAATATTTACTAACGGCAAGTGAAAAATAAATGAAAGCACAGAAGAAATAAAATTAATTAATATAATATGAAATACATATTTTTATAAACTATGTAACATAAAAGTTACATTTAAGAAGCAACAACAGGAAGGAAATTTCCCCTTAATTAAAACATCAAAACAAAAATGCCTTTTGTTAATATATTAACTGCATAAAATTTAATAGTTATAGGCAGAAGACAAAAAACTTTATGCCTGCTATTACTATATTCGATTTGTAATGTTTTAAAACACAGAAAAGCTGCAAATATCAAAATAGTTAATAATTTAAAAGGAATCCACTTCACATTACCTAACTAAAATAAATAACAAATAGTTATTAAATAGAAATTTAAAATTACTTATCAAACTCAGATTATAAAAAAAATTTGAATGTTAATATTTGTTTTGACAGAATCTGAAATATAAAAGAATCGATAATTTTAAATTTAATTCAATCTAAAATTATTATTGCATTGAACTAAAAGCAAAGAAATGTGTTGGCAACATTAAGTCAATTATTATTGTTATTAATATGAAGAAATTTAATTGAATAATAACTTAAGCAGCAATATTGATGATAAAAAATTTCGTACCCGAATTATTGAACTATAAATAGAATAACCAGAAGCTCGATAAGCGACTATCTAGAAATCCCTACTGCCGAAAAAGATAATAAAGAATAAGTAGACAATCAAGATTTGAATGAGCATGTGATATAACAAGGTACCATTAAAAAAATTATTTTCTATGACTAGTTTTATTCTATTCATGGAGCAAATAATTGCCAAATTAAAACAAATAGCACATACTATCCGCTTTAGTTAGCTATGCAAATGCATTAATAACTTGAATTATTTAATTCATCTGTGGCATAAAATAAGTCACCTTGTTGCCGCTGCCTTAATTACTTCGACCAAAATATATCTTTCCAAATCGAAAACATCAGGAGAAAGTCATAAACTATTCTCCTAATACGCCATAATAATAACTCAGGCTGGAAAATTGGATAATTTAATCAGCGACGGTAGAAAGAATACCTAATATCAAATAAAATGAGCATTACACAATGCTTTGACTTTTAGCCCAAATATGCAAAGTAGACACACATCTCTTTCCCAAGCTGATAGGGTTTTGATTGGCTGGAGAGGTTAGAGTTTCAAAGTTGACTTATA
>JAPMOQ010047257.1:0-11237 GCA_026543055.1 Argiope trifasciata | reverse complement strand
ATATATATATATATATATATATATATATATATATATATATATATATGCGTGTGTAATCAAAAACTAACATATAAAAGTAATGTTTAGTTTCAAATAAGGTTTCTTAAATTTTTTCAACCTGAAACTTCACTTTGTAAGAGAAGAGGTTTATCTTTTCATTTAAAGCATGATTCATTTCGACGAAGTCCTTTATTATTTAGTAATTTTCATTTAAAAAGACGAGGAATGAGCAAAGACAGTTTCGTTTATCTTTGTGAGAAGTTCCCGGAAGAAAAAAAAATAATGTTCGTGCCCAAGTAACTTCTGTAAAATTTCACGAATCACTAAATTAAGTCAGTTTTGAAAACTTTTAAGCCATGTTAGTTACATTAAAAACTACCCATCTATTTAATAATTTATGCAATGTTTGACTTTCAAACAATTTTAAAGGGGAGGAGTTTTTTTCAGAAGTGTTTCAAGTAAAATAGATTCGTCAGATACAAACGGTAGAGAGTTTTGAAGTTATTTTTAAAGGTTCTATGGATTTAAAATTATGTTTAAATGAGTATTACTCGTTTCACAGAAGCTTTCAAGCGTGTTTCGTCATAGACAGCGGTGGCCTGGTGGTAAGGTCTCGGCTTCGGAACCGGAGGGTTTTAGGTTCGTGCCTAGATCCCACCGAAGAACCTCCGTGTAAGCGGGTCTGATGTATGTTAAATACATCTAGGCCAAACTTCCTCTCGCTGGTAATGTGTGGTGGGGAGAGGGGATACCAGCTGATAGCGAATAAAATTACGAGGTCCGTCCCAAAATAGCCCTAGTTTAGCTTTACGTTAGTATAACTAAACTAACCTGAACCGTCTTATCTCTTCTATCTCGTTTGGACATTGAGCAAGATCGTGAAGGGCTGAGATTTTTATTTTCAAAGTCCCTACATAAGCATTATGATGCTTCACTATATTATGAAAAAAATCTGAGTACTCACTTTAAAAATGTGCTTGTTTGCCCACTGAGACCAAAATTTGACCCAGAACTACAATTTCAATATTCCATGAAATTTCTTTTATATGTGCTGCGTTACTAGTTACCGTATTTATATATATGCGAATGTAGAGATCGATGGTTGATTCTTAAATGGATTTTGTTCAAAATCTGACACGAATTTACATTTTAAGGATAGAATAGATTCTATTAGACACTTTTGGGAATCATTCAGACAGGGTTATGAAATGTTTCATGCATATGTATTAAAATGTAAAGAAGTCAAATTTCTTCAAAAGCCTTTTAAAACGAAGCATGTTATTGTTTTAAAAATTTAAAATATTTATAATTTTTAAGAATTTTAAAATATTTCAGGTGATTTAAATTTTTTAATTATCCAGTGTAAATTTATTTGTAACAAAACTACGTATGATTTCGTAATTTCAATTAAATGCTAATTTTTTTATAAATATTTTTATGCACACTTTATATTTTTCTGAACTGAAATGGACTTTTAACGAAGAAAAGGAGGGGGGGGGGGGGGGGAACTTAAAAGGCATAACCCATTTTCTTTTAATATTTGGTCGAAATCCTTATCATCAATTTCATTTTATTTCTCAAAAAATTAAGACACCTGAAGCATTTAAAAAATATTTAAATTTAATTGCTATATCATATTGAGAAAAGTCATAAAGATGTACTTTTTTTCATTTTAGCCCTTCAAATATTTATCTTAATTAACAATAAATTTTATAACACTATTTTTGTTGAATTCGAACATATTTTGGTGATGAAACTATAAAAATAAAATTGCAGGTTTTCGTCTATTTTTACTAATTTTAAAGTCCTCTGCCCTCTTAAATGCTAAAACTTCATGCCAAATTATTTTTTTTTGGGGGGGGGGTTTACGTTTTGCAGTTATTGCGTTCCCTTTTACGTGGACTGACAGACTTCTTGAGAATATTTGAATTCAAAATTTTGTGGAAATCTATAAATTTAGTATAAAGATAACATACCGAATTTCATTCATTTGAGATAATGCATTTTAGAGACAGATCTAACCGAAAAATAAGCTTTCTCGGTTTCAGGAAGGTTTGAAATATGGATATTTGTCAAAAAAAACTCATTTACACCTTTTTTGATAATTACAATTCTTTCCTTTCTTTTCTTTATATATGAAAAAGTAAAATGAAAAATTTAATTGAAGACCATCGGTTCATAAAAACCATTTTGCCAAATTTCAATAAACTGAGGTAAAAGTTATGTGTGAAATTTGGAGAGAGGGTACCAGCTCAAATGTCGTCCTCTTCATCTGACTGCGGTTCAAAATTACGAGGTCCGTTCCAAAATAACCCTAAAAAATGGAGTGCATATATAGCTATAAACTAAACTATAATATAGCGAGAGTGATATAGTTTAGTGAGATAGGTATTCATTGTTCATTGAATCTCTACTAATAGTTCACACTCTCGCTATTAGATTTATTTGTTTATCTTGTTCAAATTTTCAGGCATTAATGAAACGCTTTTTATTCATCCACTCCAGTTTAAATACATTTTTTTAACTTGTAATGGATGACACTTGATGTAAATAGTTTTTTAAAATATTAATTAATCTATTTAATTTAATTTAATTTTTTTAAGGCTTCAAATGAAGTTTTAGCAGTTTGTAATGAAAATTGAAATCCACAATCAGCAGCTCAATCGGAGCGAGGATTTCAGTATTTTTCACGTGAAGGTGAAGTTCAATTCTTGCGAAAATCAATAGTTTTTTTGGTACTTAAATTTATTTTTGATAACTCTTTAATAAAAAGTAACTAAAATAAAAATAAAAAATTCTTTTTGACCTAAGTAGGAATTGAATTAAAAAAATTTATATTGCTTGTTTTTAATTAATTTTTAAATAATATTGCAACATTACATCTATGAAAATGCTCCAACTATTCATTGTTTTTCCTCTCTATCTAGCATATAATACAATTCATTACATTTTTTATTGTAATATTTATTCAAATTCAGTTCAATTAGATTTATGTAAAAATGTATCTCCAATTTTCAGGATCCTTTTTATTTAATAAAGTATCAATAAAAAATATTTTAATTAAAAAATATTGAGCAATGATTATTATTTGCTCGGCTCCATAGCATCAATCTTTGAAGGTAGAATAATTTCCGGTTGATATATTTCATCTAATTTTGAAATATACGACAGCAGATGACAGCTACTACAAACTAAAGCAGCAAAGTCATATCCCATTTCTTTCCACATCAACTGATACAAATAATCCTTCCAAAAGGCTGATTGCATTCACTTCTAATGGATGGCGATAGATGGCGCTCTGGACAGGTTAATTTCTCCAGAATGATCCATCGATATTGGATGAAGATGGAGAGACGACCGAAATTAAATATGAAGCTAAGATACGTGTATATACTTCAAATTTTATTGAAACACTCGATTTTGTATTTTATCTTCAACCGATACGGATTGTAATTTAAATTAAATGGACTAATTTGTTCAGAAAATCAGATAAGCAATTTTTTGTTAAAAATTATTTATTTATAAATTAGGTTTTGCAAATAATAGTTTAATAATAACAATCTAGAGAAAATTATTGAGCATTAGTTTAGAAATTAATTAGTTTCTGCAGATGTCTATGAATTCATGCATTTTAAACACATATTTCTGAATCTATAGACAAATCGAACGAATTAATATACTCGACATTTCAAACAGACTGTTTTCAACTTTTGATGACACTTAAGCTTTTGAAATGACAACACCGATGTGAGTTTTGTGTCCATTTTGTAACAACCAATTTTTAATATTCGCAGAAAAGTTTGGGGTTAAAAAAATTAAGCCTAAATTTAAAAATATGATATAACCACCAAAGTAAATTTTTTCAGACAATTACTTTTTGAATTTGGTGTTTAACACAGAACGCTTAGCGAAAAATTTGCTAATTTAGTGACATGATCTCTCATTTTTATTCCCTAGCATATAAGCGAATCGACACAAGATGTATAATTCTCGGAAAGTTCGACCTTGAGAATTTAATGAATTCATTATTCAAACATCTCTGCGTTTGAAAAACATATTTAGAATCACGCCTGTGTGACTGTCAACACAATAATTTAAAAACGATTTGAGTTAGAACCCTAATGTAGAATTGATTTCCACATCTAATTTAAAGGAACTTATCAAATTTTGACCAAAATCAAATCTCAAGAAGTTTGTTTATCCTGTTGTCTGAGCACATTTATTGAAAGCTAAGTGGGACAGCGGTGGCCTGGTGGTTAGGTCTCGGCTTCGGAAGTGGAGGGCTGCAGGTTCGAGGCCCGATTCCACCGAAGAAACGCCGTGTGAGGGGGTCTCTTGCAAGTTAAATCTATCAGGCCAAACTGAAAAAAATTTGTGGTGTGATGTGGAGAGGGAGTGCCAGATCAAGTGTCGTTCTCGCCATCTGATCACTGTTGCAATGTCTTGATCTCGATAGATCAAAGAATACTTAGAATTTTTAGATACTTCTTTATTTTATAGCCCTATATATGCACAAAGAACCACTCGCTCTTATCTGGATTAAATAATTGCTATTTACACCACAACAGTCCGAGTTGAAGAGTTTTACTTGAAGATCAGTTCTCCATTAAATAACCATAACACCACTGGGAATTCACAGGTTGATCAGTCAGTGACCATTTCAGGCGGCTCTCCAAATCTCCTGGACTCGAGGGCGTACTCCAGCTGTCTCCCAGAAATTCTTTCTCAACGTGCAACGTCGTGATGTTTCGGAGTTCCGCGGTGTGACAAAGTGGTCACGAGCACCTCCACATCATAATTTGGAATAGAAACTTTAATTTGTAATATTTAGGGAAAGTTAAAATTAATGAACTAGTTTAGACGAGCGCCGTAAAGCTCTAACGTCATGAAAATTGGTATTTAACATTTTTCCCTTTATTTTCCATTATTAATGGATTGAAAATAATTAGTTAATATAAAATAATTTTTAGACTATTTATGGGGTAATTGAGAGGATTAAATTAATGGAGTTACGTTGCACTTGCCTTTTTCTATTGGGACTGATCTATTTTGCTTATTTAGTTCGAACAATTTCCGGAATTTCGCGCGTGCAGCTCATCGTAGCTGTCTTTGCCGAAACAGGTAAAAATTTTGATAAAAGTTAATCCACCAAATTGGTAACAAGTTAATTAATTCTCAGCTTTTTCACTGGGGGAAAATTTATACAGACATTGTCAAGTGCAGCTCTGGGTCTTTTCCTAGAGCTACGTACAGCAGGATCGTATGCAGGTAGTATTAATAACTTGTTACTAATCTGGGGCAGTTTGTTGAAGAACTTCAACGACGTTCTTCTGATAAATTCCGAAACAGGTTCAATTTTGAGGTCGTGGTGTAGAATTTTTCTCCTGACGTACGATTTTGGAAAACTTGCAACCTCTTAATGTTGGTAACACTTGTGGCCCCCCAGACTTGGGAGCCGTACATCAATATTGGTCTTAAAATTCCTTTGTAGAGCAGAAGCTTGAGCCTAATCGAGAGCTTACTGGAAATTAAGCTATTGAGTTTTTTACTCATACCTGTTGCTTTGTTGAGGGCGGCTTTAATATGACTCCTTTCCCAAATGAAATTCTTTCTCCTGTTCCAAAACCCTCTGCGTATTTTATCTCAGTGAAAATCTCCTCAGTGGCTACCGGTCCTCTCTTCCGGCCAATCATGTCCAGCAAAGAGCCATCTTAGGGGCTCCAGTCTGTCGTCAGAAGGTAATGAAGGCACGCCGAAAAATCTGGAACATGAAGTCCTCTTGCAATAGGGAAATTTGGCTTCCAGATGTTTGGATGCTCCATTGTCTCTGAAAACACTACCACTGTCTTCTGGATGAGGAATTTCCACGTTTAAGCTATAGATGTCTCAGGTCCCGAAAGGAGAACATCTGCAACATCTGGTTATTTCAAGATGTCTAGTAAACACAAAGGCAACACAGCTGGTGGAGGTATTTTATCACTAAAGGGGGGCGGGGAATGTTACATTGTTCAAAATGACGAGGTCCGTCCCAACAGAGTCCTAGTGTTAAAACAGGACGTTAATATAACTAAACTAAACTTGAAAGTTAAGTGGATGCAATTTGGCCATACTTGGTATTTAAAGAGTAGATCGCCTTCGTCCTGGCTTAGGGTTGCTCGTCTTCCCCTGGTCTGGCTTCGAGTCCTGGTTCGGGCATGGTTGTTCTTCCTTTGTGTTCTATCTGTGAGATGTGTGACTGAGGCCCCAATAAAAAGGGGTTGCATAAGCGAATGTGTGATGCGTGAGTGGAAAGTCGTACTTTTGGTGCTAGATGGCGGTACTAAAACAAGAAACTCACCCTATCGGCTGAAATCGCTGTTTTCTTAACAGCGGGTTTGTCCAAAGGAAAGTGCCATAAGAACCAACAACAACAAGAAACAGGAAAAAGCAACATTTATGACATTCACGATCTTATTAAAGATGCATTATATTTATACTGTTTTGTATGTGTCATCTTCATTTGAGCTAGAAATCAGACTTCAGGTGTTCAGAGGTCTTTACTCTCAGAAGTCACTCATCTCCTTTACGTGTTAACACCGACACGACATCATCATCATCAAAGAATAGATCCACATAAAATTATCACGCTTTATCTTGTAGCTCAAATTGTAGCTTGGTATCAAATTTAGATTTTAATCAGATGGACAAAGTAGTTTTATGCTACACATTTATCTTTCTTTATGTTACTATGCGCTACTGCTATTCAATCTTACTTTGTACTAACACAAAGTACTTATGATAAAGCTAAAAATAAAATTATGGAACTTGTGCAGTTCATGACCTTCCCTAAGGTTCCATATATTTAGATAGAAGCTAGTGCATAATACCTTTATTAGAGTATAAACGGGAAGTTCTTCTTCATATGCCTGATACAATTATACTTATATTTGAATTAAAAGAATTTTCTCTACTAATCAAGTATTGGAGTCATTTAAACCAGTTGAGGGGTCTTCTAAGAACTTTCTCGCAATAAAAATGTTATTTCGTGGGCGCCATTTCGGCACACTATTTACGAGATATATTAATCTTGCCGTGATTTTAACATTTTTACTGAATCTATTCGTGATCTTTGGCAACTTTTTTGGTAATTAATCCCTGGCATACGGCCTTCTGGTAACCTAAAATAAAATTTTTGTTTCAGGCACGTTTTTCACATCCGATTGAAACAAAGATTTAATACAAAACTATATTGCCGTCACAATACAAGATGTGGTATATTTAAATAATACGTTTTTGAGTTACATCGTTTACGTGTTTTCCAAACGTACAGACAAAAGATAATCAATTCCTTACTGAATTTGGTTCAAAATTAGAAAGGTGTCTACAGCATATAGATGTCAAATTTGTGTACTGAACTTTATCCATGTAGGTCTTTTCGTTTTGTATTTATCGTGTTAACATAAAATCAAATAGCCGGACAGACAAACTTCTTCAGAACTGAATTTTCTCAAAATTTAACAAAAATCTAAAATTTCTGTGTGAAGAACGTATACCAAATTTGACCCGACTAGCTCAAATCATTTTGCAGTTGTTTTTTGTCAGACAGAAAAAAAGACGGATATTTTCGAAAACTATGTTTCTTGAAGTCATGGAAACCTAAAAATAGAGTTACTTTAAAATCTCAATTTCAAATTTTTTGACGATTGCTATTTTTTCTCCATGCTATGTATGTGAGTTTGTAAAAATGTTTATTTTTACTTTGCTTGAACAAATAATTATTGAAAACCAGAATGGTGCCGATGGTTATGCTTCACAATCGCATGGAAAACATGATTCATCTACATTATGTAAGATAACATGTAGTTAGCTACATATTATCTTACATATTGTTTACATGTAATGTCCTCTATTTTCCTGCTAAAGAAACCACAGATTCCAGCAATAAATTTCTACATCTTATTTAATGTGATTCATATAAACATGATCCAATTTGTTATTTTTTAATAAAATGATACGAAATTCTCATTAGATAATAATAGCATAAACTATTTCATAATATAACTTGCATAGTATAGTTTCATAACATATGCTTTCATTATTATATTTGAGCGTACGTGGTCCCCGTGAAACTTTCTCGCATACTCACACATAAAAGTGCTATATCCTTCTGTATAAAAATAGGAGATCTCGGGCAAGGTGGTGAATGCCACAAGTTATCAGATTTTTATTTCCAGAGTCTCCTTTACATACATTTTGTGTTTCGTAGTGTAATGAAAGAAATACAGTAAACTCTCGCTACAACGATACCCGATACAACAATAACTCCCTCTACTACAATAATGTTTTGTGGTCCCGGTGATTTTGCATATAAACTAATGTTCATCTCCCCTCAATATTGCGATATTCTCTAGAACAATAAACCTCTGTAAAACGATTTTTTCAATCTAAATTTCAGTATTATTTTCTCCCTTTATAATAATATTTTGATTTTCAAATGCTTTTTTTTTTCGCTTTCTTTTGTTATTTTTTCCGTCTATTAAGACTCATTGTGGATATTGTGGAAGTTGGTGGGAAGTAACAGAAAAAACCATTCGGAATTGCTGGAAAAAGGCTGGTCTTTGTGTTATGGAAGATAAGAAATCTGATAATGATGAAACTTCCATAGACAATGATCTCTCAGATGATCAAGAATGTGTTTTGCACATCAAAAAATCCGTATCCCAACTTGAAGAAACAAGCGTTAAAAAGTTTGGAATTAGTATAGAAAACTATTTAACAGCAGATGATGATCTTATGGTTTTCGCAGGAGTTACTGATGAAGATAATCTCTCTGAAATTACTGATGAGATAGGAAACAATGATGAAGATGATGATGATAATACAGGTCCATCGCAGTCCTTATTGTCATCCCAGGAAGCTCTTCAATCTGTGAATTCTCTACGGACATTCTTTTCAAGCCTTCCGTCGACAAATGAAGAACATTTTCGTAGACTAGACTCAATGCATACAGTATTGGTGAATTTAAAATTTAAAAAATGAATAAACAAACAAAAATATTGGATTATTTTCAATAAAAAGTGTTTTCAGGTATGTGAATATTTCTGTGCTTATTTTCTGAATTTATGTTATTTATTTATTTTTTTAGTATTTAAACCATTATTATTAGTATTTTACAAATAAATTTCTTCTAAATATAAACTTAAAAGTAGTATGTTAGGCACCTTAAACTAATAATAATAATAAAAAAAACTCTTATTAAATGCTCAAAATAATTTGGTCCCTAAAATATTGTTGTAACGAGGTTTCACTGTATATTTCTTTTTTTTCAGCCAATTGAAAGTGAAATAGAAAACATAACTACAATTTTAGGAGAATTAACATTATAAAATTCAATTATTTGAGTCAATGAGTTTTTCAGTAATCACATTTATACGCATGCGAAAGCGTCTACCGACAGACGGCCAACCCTGTTGGGGATTTGATACAGAATTTGAATGCGTATCTACATTTTAAACGTTAAACGCAAATTATTTCCTCCATTTTCTATGCATTTTGTCTTTAATGTGTTCATTGGCACTCGGACAAATACACAAACTTTCTGTAGATAATTTTAATTCTAACATTAGTTGAAATCTACTATTTAATTTATAACTAACCAAATTTCATTAATCTAATAATGAAATTATTATGTTATGAATTATCATGTTCGCAGACTAACAGGCATTATTCTAGATTTTGTTTTAAATTCTGGGAAATATAAAGCATGGAGATTCAAAAAAATCTCGAGGTCAATTTTTTTTTTTCTCTTTATTAATTTCGTATGTATGGAAATAAAAAAAAAACTCTTGTGTTTTTCACATTGTCTTAAATTATTAAATTAAATCATTTTACAATTTGTTACTGCATAAAAAATTTTAGTGAAATAAATTCATTCGTCTTGAGATACAAAAGGGATTTAAAAGTGGGAATAGTAATTTGCAATTTTATTGAAGTAATGCGGGGGCTTTAACCCTTAATAACCTAGAGTTTCAATTTTGAAACCGAATGTTCACATTACTATTAGTTTTTTTTATAGGTTGGCTGTACGTATTTTACTGTTGTATAATATTCTTTCCAACGAAATTTTTAAAAAATCAAATGTCATTGTTTTATTTTATCTATGACATATTACTCGCGCGGCAAAGTGAACAAGTAAACACATTTTACTAAAATTTTTGTTGAATACAAATTGGATATATTTTCTTTTTCTGAAGAATATAAATAATTGTAGGAAACTTACCTCCTGGTTCTCTAAAAAGTGTAAAGTGTCGTTATGCGATAATAAAAACAATCAATGTTTCGCATTATTTCATGCATAGGTATATCTGATTTCTATGGCGTTAATGCCTGAAGTATCAAAATTGATACCTGTTTTTTTTTTCTAAATAAATATGTAAAATAAATATTGTGATTTTTTTAGCTATTTTTCCCTTCATCTAGACCCTCAAGCAAACACAGTAATATTAAAAATAAATCCTTTTCGTAAATCAGGCTACTAAGGGTTAAAATGAGAAATTTTTATTCAGATGGTCATAACAAAATAACAAAGATGGTCGTGCTGTCGTCTTTTTCTAAAATACCAGAAAAATATTTTACGAAATATGTATATTGAATGATTATTGCAATTTTTCCTCGGCGGAGAAAATTACAAACATGAATGATATTGGATTATATCCTCATTATTTCATAATATTGCAAATCTCAATCCCCAAAGGGTAGAAAGTTTATGCTAACAAGGTAAATCAGTTTTAGAAAGAGAAAAAATTTCTTTCGTCGTCTTTCGGAATAAATTGGCAGGAAAAGATCAAGCTCAGTGGAGAGTTTTAGGTAATGCCCGTGTTCCTTTTTGGCTGTGGCCTTCCAAAAGTAAGTTCTTTTTATGGATTTCAGTTTAAGTTCTATATAAAAGATTTTAAAGTA
This sequence comes from Argiope trifasciata, assembly GCA_026543055.1. Lineage (NCBI taxonomy): Eukaryota > Metazoa > Arthropoda > Arachnida > Araneae > Araneidae > Argiope > Argiope trifasciata. The sequence goes on along the minus strand of JAPMOQ010047257.1, from coordinate 299 downwards.
GAGAATATTATGTCCATACGAAATAATAAAACATTATATTAGAATTCACATCAAAAGCATTACAATATTAATAAAAAAAAGGTTTAAGCTGTATTTTTTAATAATCAAATAAAAAAAATAGCCAGAACCATTGAATTGTGAAATTTTTCGCATGCTAAAAATAATCCTCGCAATCAACTGCAAGTGAATTCTAATGCATGACAAAGTCCTGACCATAATTTTTTGAAATAGTAGCATTATGTATGTTTCCCTGTGTTTAAAAATCAAATGAAAGCACACAATTTTGAAAATGCCTCAAA
>JAPMOQ010047247.1:16947-35409 GCA_026543055.1 Argiope trifasciata | reverse complement strand
GTGTGTGTGTGTGTGTGTGCGCGAGAAAAAAAGTTGTGCATTCATTCTGTAGTTGAATTAAACATCACAATACCATTATAAATATTTACAATCTTTTCCTTTTATTAATTTTTTTTCCTTGATTTTGACTTTTAAATACAGCGAAAAAAAAATGAATCTACAATTGCAAACAATCGTTCTAAATTAATTGGAATTGAAAGAAATATGATGAAAAAAAGACCTTTTTTTTTCAATTAATTTCAAACAGAAATAATCTGAGAAAAGTTTGACATCAATTAATATGCATCGATTAATCCCAGTCTTCATTTTCACCCCAAACAGAAGGGGGGGGTGGAATTAATTACGTCCCCAGAATAAATCGTCTGCTGCAAACAGTATCGGAATCGAAACAGATAAAGAAATGGAAGTCAGATTCGAAAAAACTGATTTTCATTTCAAAGAAGAGGAGTAATAATTAACTTCATCAAGCTTCGAAAAGAACGGAATCAATTATGTTCCTGAAATAAGTACAGATTTGTTTGAAAAATGTTGGATAATCTAAGATTTAACACAAAAGGAATTTTTAATTTTAGAACAATAATTAAGCATGTTTTTTTCAATTTATTTATATTACATTAAATAAATCTATACATTTATAATGACAATTACCACACCAGTTGTAAACTATGGCAGTAATAATCGCTGCTGACGGATTATTAATTACAGTCCTCTCAAATGATCAAAAGATTCCCAGATCAGTTATATAGTTCCAAAAAGTGAATTAATCAGTGTTCTCAATTGGAATTAAAGACCTTGATTTCATGTCACAGCTCTTTATTAGCAGAAAAACACATTGAAAACAAAATTCGCATCATTGCCACACAGAACGAGCTAAATCAAACAAAACAAATCATTCTTAGGTTATGGGTGGATGGTTTTAAATTCAGACACTGCAAATAATATTTCACTATCATAAATTTAACACATATGTAAAACAAAAAATAAACAGAGTTAAATATTAACAACAAGTTACACCAATTATTTCCTAGAAATCTCTACATAGAAAACACTGCATTCATTGGGCCATTAAAAGTACTCGAAAACTTTGTCGTGAATAAGATTTGTTTTTAAAATGCTTTGCAAATTGAGTCTTTAACATTTACAATTCTTCAATAAAACGACTGAAAAATGAAACAACTAAAATAATAAAAAATATGGAAAAATATCTTATTTTTTATATAAAAACTATTAGTATTATTGAAAAACTTTTAATTTAAAGGTTATGAAAATGTCTTTGAATGGAAATCCGCTATAAAGTTTTTGAGGAAAAGCAATAAATTTTCGAACAAAAATATTGTAGAATAAATAATTTTGTGCCATCTTAATTTTCAATAATTATCGATTCAACTATAGTAACGATTTTATGGTATAAATATGTTTTAAATGTTTAATCAATTTTAAAAGATAATATTTTAATCACATTTTTAAATATTAAACTCAAGAATTCCAAACGAATATGAAACGAATCACACGTTACAATAGTTTCTTTCACTACCGTTCTGAAAGAACAACAAGTTCGACAATTCTAAAAGAATACACAAATCTAATATACAAAAATGATTATTTGTTTGCTCGTATTTTATATTCTGTCGTACCGTTCATCCTGTTTGGATAAAACATTACCAAATGATTGATTGAATGTGCTTAAAACATCCGACTACGATTGAAGGAATTTTTCTGAAAATTGGATTTTTTAAAAAACAATTTATAGTTTTTAGATGCGTTGTCAATTATAAACATAAAAACAACAAAATGATTTGAAAATATAATAAAATTTGAGAATTTTGAAAATTTGAGGTAAATTTTAGTGAAATTTAACCCAAACGGTTAACACTCTACACAAAATGGTAATGCAGCAATCCCATTTTTCTTTGCACACACAAGTGAAAGAATATAGTGATGAATGGAATGACCCAAAATCTAAGAAAATTATTGAGATGCAAGGAATTTTGGGACAAAAATGTACGTATATATGCAATTTTACCGTCAATTCTCAATTTTTGTAAAAACACCTATAAATGAAAAACCATTTCACCACCAATCAAACTTTTGGTTCCTATTCATTGCAAATATTATTTAAAACACAAATTGAAATTTTTTATGTAAATGCCTCAATTAGTTTTTGAGGATTCATGTTAACGGTGGATAGTTGTTATGAAAATTGACATTTTCAGAAAATGGAAGTGAAAGACAAATCTTAGCTGAAAAAATCTTTGACCGCGGATGAGGCTAGTTAGGCCTTCCCTTTCCTTGAAAAGATAAACTATTTTGGAAAGAGAAAAGTCTGAACAACAAGAAATACTTATTACAATAATAATTCGCCATTGTGATCTATAAGCAGTGTTTTCAAAGTAATCGGATATTTTAATATTATTTTTTTCTGTTACAACAAAGCTAATATTCAAATAATGTACAAAAATTGGTTTCAAATACTGAACATTTTGACATAAACTGAAACTGATAATTTTATATGAATCCCAGCAAACAAGTTAAAAAACCACAATTTAATTGCGCAAATCGAATTAAGTTTGTTTTAAATCTTTCCACTTACTAAAAAAAAGTATCACCAGAATTTGTTGTTTTCTAAAACAATCGACTAAAATCTAAAAATACAAGTCGGATTTATTGAAGAAGTCAAGCCTTATACTCTAGAAGAAAAATGAAGAGCCGAACTATTTAGACTTATCCAAGAAACAAGCCAGGCTGAACTGATTGAATTACGCGTTTCTTTAACAACGATGTTTTGTTCGAAAGTTATACAAGTTCTTTTTGGAAAATTTTCCTGAATATGCATGAGCTGTTTCAAACTTTTTTTTTGTAACAGAACTGAATTAGTGTTAGTGTTTTCGCTTCTGTTTTGTATAGTTAAGAAGTGCTTCTAAACTCAATGTGGCAGAAAAGGGAATCTTTTTTGTTTCTTCGAGACGATTTTACAGATGATTCCACCAACTTTAAAGCCAGGGCTCCTAATTCAGAAAAGAAGAAATTTGATTCGAGAATAATGATTTCATTATCCTCATTGAAATCCCCATTTCAGGATTTCGATGAATGACCTGTAATTGTGAAAACTCGTTTATTTCCATCGCGTCACTTTCATTCTTATTAAAACGGGTGGGAATTTCGTTCCACCTGCTTCTAAAGTAGGAGACGAATTTGTGGTGGTTTCTTAATAAGCCAATTACTGCCACTAAACATCGGTGATCCCTTTTCTCTAGTTTTTTGTCTGGTTATGTTACTTAATTATATGTTACTCAGCTGCAAATTAATAGATCGTGAGTTCGATCCTTGGCGGAATTGCACCTCCAGCTTGGCCAAAGTCGTGTCAATTTCGACTTTATTCCTAATCCGGAAATAAAGAAAAGATGCAATCCACTGTTAATCCAAATAAATAATATCTGGACATGAGAGATTTCCTGCCTGTTTTTAAAGATTTGGAAGAAGGCTGGAAAATAAATGCATTTGTGGAGAAATCTGTGCGGTTTACCACTATTGAATGGAATGTATGGAGATCTCAGAGTGGAGGAAAAACCGGAAGATTGTCAATAATGATTTGAGTACAGTACTGATGGTCATCTCAAAACCCTGAAAGATAGGATGTCAAAGATGGACAGTTTCATTCCAATTGTTTGACAGTGTGCAGGTGGAGAGAAAGACAGCTGTTTACTACCCCGGAAGGAAAGATAGTTTGACTGTTCGGTCAACGTGAGGTTGGATAATACTCATTCAGCAGTCGACCACCACAAATCCTGCCGATACTGCTATGTTCAGTGGGGGCGGAGTGGTCGGCTGTATACAAGAAGAAAAAGTCCACGCTAAAGACTTGAAAATAGCACCAGGCAACACCAGATCCTACTCCATTCACAAGTATTGCCCCTCATCATAATGAAGCCCAGAACACATCTTCAACCACCCTGCCGTTGCTGCTGCCCTCTTTGGACTCTTTCGAGGGAAGATGTTTTGTACAGCCTTCGGACTCCGAGGCTCGCTGAGCTCGTCCTGAAGACCTCTAGACACATTGGAATTTTTTAATATCCACAGAAAATGACAACAATAAGAAATAGCTTTTAGTTTATAGTATTGGAGATGGCCGTTTCCATTCTAAGACTTAATTCTTCAGTTATGAGAGAATTTTTTACATTTTCGAGGCGAATATTTTTATATTATGTAAGGCTTAATTTTAGTTGAGTGAAAGGCTGTCTGACACTAGAGACTCTCTTACCTTTTTGTTTACCGTTTCCAAGTGGTACGTGTCCTTTTTATATATTTTGGAATTCAAATTCTGTATAAGGCTCATTAGACAGCAGAATGATATCTCCAACAGATCATCTGATATTAAAACTCAAGCGCACTCAAATATTTAGGATAATCCAATTTGCACTTTTTTTTGTTTGTGTACATACTTGACTATTGAATCGCCAAGCATGTACATTGTTTGGAACCAGACAATTGAATAGTCGTGTACACAATTTGGCACCAGGCTTTTGTATAGACAAGTATGTGTGGTGACATCTTAATAAGCCAACAACATCCGCTAAACATCAGAGGTCACTTTTATATGATGGTTAATTTACTGGACTTCAAACCCAAACATCGCAGGTTCGATCCTTGGTGTAATTCAACGGACACATTGGCACAATTCTGCCAACACATACGCCAAATATGTAACAATCTGGCACCAGACTACTGAATAGTCAAGTATATACACAATATATCGTCAGTCTATTGAATAGACAATTAGGTACACAATTTGCTCCCAGACTATTGAATAGACTTGTATGTAAATTTGGCGCCAGACTACTGATTAGTCAAGTATGAAACAATTTGGGGCCAGACTATTGAATCGTCATGTACAAAATTGGGTACCAAACCATTGAATCAGTCTTCAGGCTCCTAGGCTCGCTGACCTCGTCCTAAAGACTTTCGGATACCTTTGAATTTTTTTATCATCCATAGAAAACGAAAACAACAACAAAATGTTCTCCTCTTCATTTATGTATGTAATAGAGAAATTTCATCTGAAACTAACAAGATTTAGTAAAAGGCACATTCAAGGATATTTTCGATTAAACCTTAAGCGACGAGGTCATTAAATTTACGACCTCTCACGTAATCGTGGGTCATTTTGTTCTCATCCACGTCATCCAATCATCAGCCTCTGATAATCTATTTGTCTGTCCTTCTGTCATTTTCCCGTCACAACTCATGAAGTTGCTTTTTCACCAAAATTTGTTCTATCTTGAACCTAACAGAAGAAAACAGTCATCTAGAAGAAAGACGGCAAATATCAATAAACCGTTCTATTCCCTCCCCCATTTTTTATCTCAAAACTTTCGCAGTGGAGGCCCATCCAGTAGGGTCTGACAATCAAATAATACTACTGTAACCGTGTTCGATTTTCCTGCCCGCTCGCGTGTCTGCCAACATCGTTCCTAGTATTTGTTTTGTCTACGGTTGGTTTGGGGAGAAAAAACATGTATCTTTCGCCCATCGTTAGGATCGTTTCTCTTATCGCTGGGTTGACTCTCTCCCCCCTCATAATCGTACTCGTGTTTACATCTATCTTTCTATCTTCGATCTTTTTGTTTGCCTTATCTTTTTCTCCCTCCCACCCTCGTTCTACACGTTTTGTTCTTTTTTCTTTTTTATCGAATTCACAAGCTGAGGTTCCAAAAAGGAGCATTAAAGTTTCTAGGTTGTATTTGTACTTTTTTTGTAAATGCAGAGATGGGAACGCTGATAGAGAGATCGTTTTCTCTGTGGGAGTGTTTCCGAACAAAAAAATGGTAGAATCAGCTTTTTATTGTTCATCGAACTCAATGATATTCCAAAAAAATGTTTATGTTAACAACACCCATAAGGATTCTTGGTAATCTGAAGAAAATTTTATTAAAAGAGAAATAATTTATACATAAATTTGACTTTGATAGGAGAATTTTTGTATAAATTATTTTTTATACAAAAATAATTTATCTATATTTTCCTTTCTTTCTATATTTTTTCCTTTCTTTTTTTATCGAATTCACAAGCTGAGGTTCCGAAACGAGCATTAAACTTTCCGGGTTGTGTTTTTTCTTTTTTGTAAATACAGAAATGGGAACACTCCTAGAGGGATGTATCGTCGATGGTTTCTATGTGGGAGTGTTTTCGAACAAAAAAATGGCAGCATCGGCTTTTTACTGTTCTTCAAACTCAATGATATTCTAAAAAAAATGTTTATGATAACAGCTTGTGCAAAGATTCTTAGTAATCTGAAGAAAATTTGAATATTAAAATGTAAATGTTTTATACATAAATTTGGCTTTGAAAGGAGAATATTTTCTGTGCTTTTTTCCTATCTTTCTTCATCTAATTCACAAGCACCGGTACAAGCTGAGGTTTCAAGTTTCTAGGTTGCGCTTTTTCTTTTTTGTAAATACGGAGATGGGAACACTGATAGAGAGGTGTATCGTCGACGTTTTCTTTGTCGGAGTGTTTTCGAACAAAAAAAATGGCAGCATCGGCTTTTTACTGTTCTTCAAACTCAATGATATTCCAAAAAAAATGTTTATAATAACAGCTTGTGCGAAGATTCTTAGTAATCTAAAGAAATTTTGAATATTAAAAGATAAATAATCCATGTAAATAAAAATGAATCGCCAAATGTATTGCTAAGCGCAGAATTCGTGAACGGCTCGACCCATTTGGCTAATTTTTGTTTTCATATTTTCGTTAAGCCACAAGAAAAGTTCTTATGTAAGAAAAATACAAAGTAATTTACGAAGAAAATAGGAAAAAAAAACCACCTTTTTTCCCCATACAAATCACAGAGTAAATTAAAACATCTGTTCCCAGCTGTCACACATTTAACGTCAACCAAAACAAAACAGTCGCTGTGCGTTAGGATTGCCATTGTAATGCCTTCAAATTGATTAGGTTGTGTAGGTATTAATCTATGCCTTTGGAATGCCTTCAAATTCATTAAGTTGTATAGGTATTAATCTAGTAACAAACACTAGAAAAACACTAAACTGAAATTAACCGGCGGCCTGGCTTAGGGGTGGCTCGAACAGGAATACTGGGAAGTCCCTAAGCCAGGATTGTTTATTTGCTGATACATGTCACACAGATGTTCTCAGCGTAATTTATCAGTCTATTCTTTCTAGTTAGCGTTCTCATTTCCCTCTAAGGTCAGCCCATTGTCCCCATTTGTTTAAGTATTCTTGTTCTCTCCATCTAGTTATTACTTCACTGAAAATTGAATGAAGTCTTGTTGGATTTGACACCAATGGGTTTAGTTTATTTACATTAACGTCCCGTTTTGAAGTAACAATAGGGACGAATCTCGTCATTTGGAACCGCTGTCAGATGGTATTCCCCTCTCCAAAGTTTCACACCACACAATCTGGAAGACATTAAGGCCCCGACTGATTTAACGTGCAACAGACTCTTTTACACCCCACCTTTTACATGGTGGTTCTTCTGTGTAATCGGGTCTCGAACCTGAAACTCTACAGTTCCGAAGCCGAGACCTTACCACCAGGCAAGGATGGCTTAAAACAGTCTAATATTTACCTCAGAAATTCAGTTTAGTTTAGTTATATTAGCGTCCCGTTTAAAGCAACACGAGGGCTATTTTGAGACGGACCTCGTCATTTTGAACCACGGTCAGAGGACGAGGACGACACCTGAACAGGCACCCCCCTCTCCACATCACACCAGCTGAAGGACGTCTGGCCTGACAGATTTAATGTGCAAGAGACCCCCTCACACGACAGTTCTTCGATGGAATCGAGTCTCGAACCTGAAACCGTCCGGTTCTTAATCCGGGAGCTTACCACCGGACCACCGCGGCCCCTTACCACAGAAAGCTCAGTAAATTAAAAAGATATTTTATGCTACTAACAAGGCAGTCCCTCCTTTAATGCAATTCATTAAATGGCCCCATTCTAAGATGGATGAGGTGAAGTGAACGCTTCCAATCAGAGCCGACCTTCTCTAAAAGGGGACTGGGTGCAAGAAACCATTTGGAGCCTTAAATTTTTAGCCAAGTAAAAAAAAACCGAACAGTTGCATATTTATTTAATAGTGCAGGATTTTTGTTTTTGCTATTAATGACTCCAGGAAAAAGGACAATTTTCCCCATTTCTTTTTCTGTACTTAGTGCAGCAAGAGCGTTTAAGCATTACACCCATATTTCTGACAGAGGATAATCCTTTATTTCATTTTAATTTGCTCAAAGAGGATTCAGCATTCAATGGATTTAGTCACTGGCAATGCAAAGGATTGTAAAAAAATATTACATCAGATACAGACAAAAGTAGATAGCTGAGGATTTACAAACCCATTTGAACCCAGCCTCAGCCACGACTTCTGGGCGCCGGGCACGCCGCTCTGTCAGAACACGTCGGAAAGTGGTTTCCTTATTCATATACGAAGTTTTCCCGACTTATTTTATGGCTATAACTGCGATCTTTGCCAAATAAAGGCGTCAGTCGATGCTCAGCCAGCCAAACATGGAAACAAGCTGGTAGACTTTTAGTAAGTGTTTAGTTACATTATTATTGTTCAGAGTACTGTTTTAATTCCTAATCACGGTTGTGCCCCCCTCAGTTGTGGGGCCCAGGTGCATAGCACCCCCCCCCAGATGGTCAGCCCTGAAAGTATTGTTATTTTTCTTCTTAAAACGAAATATACTAGTCTCAGAATAAACAAGTAATATTAAAAAAAATTATTCATATTTAGGCCAACAAAGAATTTTTAAAAATTTTAGTTAATTTTTATTAAATTATTATTAAAAAAATTATTTATTACTTTTTTGCAAGAATTGAATTCGCATTCTTCGCTTTGACTTGAAGTGTGTTGAAATCCTTGTATGTTACCAATTACACTACAACTTGAAGATTTCAATTTGCATTACAAACTCTATTTAAAGTATTTGTCTGACGGGGATTTCCTTATTCATAAATAAACTTTTCTCGCCTATCTATGGCTATCACAGCGATCTTTGCCTCATAAAAGCGTCAGTCGATGTCACGCATGTATATAAACTTGTAGACATTTAGTATGTGTCACATTATTACTGTTCAGAACATTATTTTACTTCTGAATCATGGTGGGGCCCCCTTCAGTCGCGGGGCCCAAGTGTATATCACCCACCGAAACCACCAGATGCCCGGCCCTCGAAGACAGTCCCGTAACCTCCCAATAGTGTGGTGTGGAGAGGGGGGTGCCAGTTCAGGTGTCATCTGACCGTGGTTGAAAGTGACGAGAATAGTCCGTCCCCAAATAGATCTGGTGTTGCTTCAAAATGGAACGTTAATATAACTAAACTAAATCTCAGGAGATAAAGATTGTTCACATGAAATAAAGTCCTATTTGATTTCAAATAAATCGATTTTTTTACAGCTTTATGTAGTTTTATATCTTTCACCAGATTGTTGGACATTAAAATCAAATTATTTTAAGTGTCTCAGTTAAATTTATTAATCATATGCTTGAACCTTTCTTAATGGAGACAATTCCGCATCATCTCAACGTTATCCAAACCGTAGCCGTCATCCTGGCATAGGGGTAGCGTGTCTTCCCCGTGATCGTTGCGTCCCGGGTTCGAGTCCCGGTTCGGGCATGATTGTTCTGTGTTCTATCTGAGAGATGCATGAATGGGTTCCCCTGTAAAAAGGGGTTGTGCAAGCGAATGTCTCTGTCGCTTTCATTTGAGCTAGAAGTGAGACTTCTGCCCTCTGGGTGATTAGCCCTCAGAAGCTACTGCACCCCCTTTCCGTGGAAACACGGACACGAGATTATCATCATCCAAACCGTAGATATCTTTCGCGATATTTAAACTTCACTTTTTCATTTGTCTCATAAATTACTCAAACAAAATCCTTCTTTTTTTAGCTTTCGAGAACGGAAAAATATCACGTGAATGAAGAAAAATAACTGAAATATTGCTGTTATTCTAAACTCACTGTACATTTTCCTATTTCTCAAAATATATTATATTTTCAAATAATTGTTTTTGTATTTATAGTTTTTATTGCAAACAATACATCGAAAAACCATAAAGAGTTTCTAATGGATTGCTTCATTACACTTGTGTGCTGAGTGTTAACCGTTAGGGTTAAGTTTCATTAAAATTTATGACACATTTTCCTATTTCTGAAAATCTACTATATTTTCAAATAACTTCGCTGTATTTATGGTATTTTGTATCATAATTGACATCTAATACATGTAGAGATTTAATTAGCGGCCATTACTGTTAAATATTTAGTTCCAATTTGTTGTAATTGTCACTACGGATACCGCAAAATACCTCTGAACCAAAATTTGAGAGAAAGCAAACTACGCATTCGCTCAGCAGACGACACAGAGAGGGTCATATCGTTCCGATTATGAAATTTTAATAAGCAACGTAGTTTCGCTATGAAAAAATTAACTAGGCTTCATCCTTGGTGGCATCTATAAGTAATTCCTTTTTTTCTCTGTTGTAAATAGTCCTGTCATAATTGTAAATGTCTTTTTCTTTGCTGTAAATAAATTTCTTTCATAGTTAAAAGCTTCTTTTCCTTCAATCAGTGACCCTAGACACAAATCGAAATGTGGTTGGATGGGCATTCTGTCCCACCCAATTGCTACATGCATTTAAATACATCTAAAAACCTGCAGTCCCCCCCTCGGTCGAGGGGCCCAGGTGCATAGCACCCTTCACCCCCCCCTAAATCACCGGCCCTGCTCCCAATCAAACTTCAATCCTGAAATTTGTCCATCAACACACTCAAATTAGAAATTAGAGAATTAAATAAATAAACAACTCTTCCATCAATAGAAAAAAAAAGAAATTCCAGACGATCCCTCAAGATTATTTCGAATCCCCCTCCTCCCCCCATCTAAAATAATAACAAGAAACCCCCTCCCTATCCCACACACCCCACCATCTCCCTTGTCTCATCCTATTATCGTTGATCAGACTAGAAACAAAAGCAATTCCTTAATTCGAAATACGGAATGAAGAAAGGGAGGCCAAACGATAACCCGCGAACTCCCCATCCCCCCCCTCGAGTAATAATAGGATCAGTGGGGGATAAATCTTCACGGCGAAGGGGCCGATTTATGGCGGAATTGGGGCTGATTTGCAGGGCGCTTTCCCTAGATTAAGGGCGCCCCTTCCGAGAGCAGACGGTTCGCTTCTTTATCGTTTGGCAGCGGAGATAAGGGCTGATCGTGAGTGGAAATTGTTTCCACTTTCTCTCCGCTGCTCTCCTACAAACAATTGTTGTTGAGTGCCGAAGTGAAAGGAATAAAAGCCTTCCTTTCCTTCTAGAGGAAGTATCGTTTGGAGGGTAGAGAGAGTGCCTTTGAAGTTATTCAAAAGTCGATAAAAACGAATCATATTCCTGGAATTTTACTATGAGAGCATCTTCAAGAATTCTGAATTGTATAATAATTTTTTAAAGTCTGTAGCAGGAAGTAGTAAATATTCTTATTGACAACTTCAGTTTTTGGATTTAAAACTTTGCAGATAATTTCATCTTGTAATTAAAATAATATCGACATTCACTGTCTATTTATTGACCAATCTGTTTCTAGTAATTTTCTGGGCTAAGCAGCAAGTTGATTTCATTGAATTTTTTAATACTCTTTTAGCAGTTACTTAACTCTTATCTTCCCTCTTTGATACTAGATGGCGCTGCCTGATAGGCTATCCCATAATGCATTGCGAGTGTCATCAGAATGAGATGTGATACTGTACTGTTAAGCTGTGCTTATGAATGTCTTGTTTTTGTGTTTACTCAGTGTGTGAATGTGGTTATTAAATGTTCCTGAAAACATAAATCCTGTTGCTTTCTGCACAGATCATAATAATCTACATTTCACCACAATGGTTAAGCTGTGCGTGTGAATGTCTTGTTATGTCTTGCCTTAGTGCTTGTTGAGTGTCTGGATGTGGTTATTAAAGAAATACTCCTGTAAACATGAGTGCTGTTGCTTCGTGCACAGATCATAATAGTCTACGTTTCATCACAATGGCCAGACTTTTCTGACGCCAATTTATTGTGACCGAAAGTGCGCCAAAATTTTACTTCTGTCAGGGAAGACTATTAAAATCAATAAATCATGCCAATGAAGTTGAAACACATTGAATGACATCAAAGGACATGATTTACACGGGGACAAAACTATTTGCTACAATAACATTTAACATATATGCATTAAAATAATACTCGGAGTCTTCATCATGTTTTACGCTCGCGTCTGATTATTCATGGCAGCGGCCGGTAGAGGGCCGAGGAAAACAGTTACGGTTACATCATCAGGATGCAAGCAGTGCTACAGAAGATTAATGTTTCGTCAAGTTGAATGAAAATGGTCTGTTGTACAATCAGTTCGCGTATTGCTAACGCACATTGCAAAAGCTGTGGAACATATCACCTAAAGTCTAATATCTTGATATCTAATATAGTTTTTAACTTTTCATTCTCATTAAAACACTGTTGTTTCCAACATTCAATGGACACAGCATAACATGATGTGTCTCCCGTGAGTGTATGTGTACTCCACTTTGTAGTGTAGCTGTTACATAACTCTTATCCTCTCTTTTGGATACTAGATGGCAATGTCTGGTAGGCAATCCCATAATGCATTGCAAGTGTAATCAGAATGAGATGTGATGCCGCACTGCTAAGCTGCGCGCATGAATGTCTTGTCATCGTGTTTGTTCCGCGTGTGAATGTCGTTATTAAAGAAATGTTCCTGAAAACATGGGTCCTGTGGCTTCCTGGGCAGATCATAATAATCGACATTCCACCACAAAATTGGATAAAAAAGAATCGTATTTCTTGAACTTTACTATGTGAGGCATCTTGAAGAAATCTGGATAACATTAAAAAAAATTCTAAGGCATTAAATTATGTCAAAAACACTTGTTATAGACAACATTAGTGAATGTTTCTTTTAAATACAGTTCTGTAGTTCTTGTAGAACATTTTCTTGAAAAAAAAAGAAGCAGGTTGAGTTGTTCGCAGCTTAATAGAAGTCATTAAATTGACATTCTTCGCTACAAGGTCTGGAAATGTTGTTCTTTTTTTGAAGTGAAATGAGGAGGTTACTTCAATATTCCCCTAATATATCTATCTCTGATACTTAAGGTATCCGACTACATTAAAATCACTGGTTATCGCCCCCATTGGCGAATATTTTTTATTGTTATTTCTTGAAGTTCAGACTTTCCTTTTTCCGAAACAGTTCAGCTTAGCCAGGAAAAGGAAAGGCTGACCTATCATCCAGGGTCACTCATTTTTCAGCTAAAATGTGTCTTTCACTTCCATTTTCTAAAAACTTTTATTCGTATAAACATTTACCACCGTTAACACGTTATTCCCAAAACTAATAGAGGTATTTGCATAAAAATTTCAGCATATGTTTTAAATAATTTGGGCAATGAAATGAACCAAAAGTTTTATGGTTGGTGAAATACTTTTTTATTTATGGGTGTTTTTAGAAAAATAAAGTTGTGAATGGATGGAAAAATGCAAATATACGCATATTTTTACCCATCACTTCTTTGCACCACAAAATGTTTCTTAGTTTTTGGTCCAATTCATTCATCATTGTATTCTGTAACTCGTGTGCAAAGAAAAATAGGATTGCTGCATTGCCATTTTGTGTAGAATGTAAACCGTTTTGGTTAAATTTCATTCAAATTGACTACTTATTTTCCCATTTCTCAAAATATATTATATTTTCAAATAATTTATTTGTATTTATAGTATTTTTATTATAAATGACAATATATCTAAAAATCATAACTTCAAATACTTTTTAAAAAATCCAATTTTTAAAATTTTTTCTTTCGTACGTAGTCATCTTTAACAATTTGAACAGAGTCTCGATCACCCCAAGTATTCCAATTTTCATATTTCTTTAAATGTACAAAAATCTGCTCAAAAAATAATTATCAGCATTTTTCACATTTCCCCACTTGCAATTCTTGGCATCGACGTGCATCTTTCATTAATTTCCATTCAGCTTTAACTCATTAATTAATGAAAGAGGCTGCATCGATGGTAAAAAGTATGCAAAATTTGAAACTGAAAAAAATTTGGTGAAAGAAATCGCTTCGGTGAATAAAATATTCGTTGTTTAAGATGATCACTAATTAGCCATATTGAGACACTGATCACTCGTGGTCTAATCAAACCATCCACTGCAGCAATCACTAATCCTTTAAAATAAGCCTAAATAGAACAGCCTAAATTTTTTTCAATATTACTGAGTCGTTTTTTTTTTTTTTTTGCCTTGCTAATTAATCCTCTTAAATAATTTACGTCATGAAAGTGTACCATCATTTATGTATTTTTCTCACATTTAAATGAACTAATTTAAAATTAACTTCAACTCTTTGCTCTACTTTTTTTATATTATAAATGAAAGATCAACCGTACTTTACCCACCCAAAATTTATAGATCTTTCCAGCTCGAAACAATTGTTCAAATTTATTTCAGAGTGTGTTATTACGTCATTAATTCGCTGAATCAGTTCTGGTCGCTCTTTAGAAAATAAATATATAAATGTCCGCTGTCCTTACTTTGAAGAATGGGTATTTGAACACCGAAGATATAATGATATTGATTACGATATCGAAGAATTTTTCTAAGTTTACTCCTAAATTAAATCTGGGTTGTTAAATTTATTAATTTTTAAACAGACTCGTTATAAATTACATAGAAATACATGGCTGCATGGTACAAACCACGCAACAGGAGAGATCATGGTATATGCCCGCGAGTCGTTCTGCGAAACATCGCTCGGTCAGCGAGTCCATTTTTTTCAATGTTCTTTGCTAGTTATTCAATTATTATTTTATTACTCTATCAATCAGATTCTAAATGGGAGAGAACGTTGTTCTTGTTTCAAGGTATGCCATTTGCTTGCACTTTTATAAAAAAATTTTATCAAATGTGTAATAAAATTAAATTAATTCGCGAAAGAAAACTTTATTTTTGTAAATCTGTTTTAAAGAAAATCTTGAATTACATTCATTAAAATCATTTATTATTTCTTTAATACAAAGTTTCTGTTTGCTTGTGTGTCATTTGCTTGTACTTTTATTAAAAAATTCAATCAAAAGTGTAATAAAAATAAATTTATTTGCAAAAAAAATTTCATTTTATAAATCTACTTTAAAGAAAATCGTGAATTACATTCAATAAAAGCCTTTCTTGTTTCTTTGATACAAAGTCTTCTGTTTGGTTAAAAAAAAATGAAACAGAAAATCAGACAATTTTTCACATTTTTATGCGAAATGAAATTCTCGTAACAACACAGGCTCTAAACCTGTCGAGCCATTTCTGTTTTCAGTCAACTGTCTTATAAATGTTGGCAATAAATTCCTTATTTTTTACATTCTTATTCTTTTTTTTTTCTAAGAGTAATCATAGATTATGTGAATCCCCAATTTCAAAGGAGCAAAAATTTTGTCGAAAAAATAGGAAATAGTTTCATTGGTTTTGCCTGCAGAATTACTTTTATAAATTTCCCCTCCAAAAAAATGCAGGGTTACATTTGAAACGATGGAATAGTTTAACCATGGTAAAAAAAGTTACTTCTTACATCCAAAATTTAGACATAATTCAGACAAAATGTACTCTTCTGTTTCTGAAGAGGTCGTATCAAAATCTACAAACGTACAAAAAAAGATAGAGAGAGAGAAACAGAAGTCATAAATATATTTCAAGCAAACGAATAAAAGAAATTCCAAAAAGAACGAAAATCAAGCATAAAATTCCATTCTCTTGAATAACCGAACAAATCCTTTTCGGGTCCAACCTCCCCCCTCCCCATTTTCCATCCCTTTTTAACACCAGGATTTACTGGTATTGTTCTTGAAGTCATAAAACTGGAGAAGAGGAAGAAGACAGTCCATTTCTGCCGTTCAGACAGACAGGAGCATTCCCGGAGGAGAAAGACGGATGCGGCGGTTTGGGTCGTTGGCAATGCCTTCAACACAACAGTGGTAGTGTCTGCAGACATTTTGTCTGATCGAGGAATTTTAAGAATTTCGTTGAGCCAATGGAAGGAGAATCATCCGCCATTTAGGCAAACATTTGTCTTGGAAATCCAGATGCCACGCTAATGTGTTGCTGTAATGGGTTTTGTGATTTCCATTGTGTTAAGATGGGAGGATTATGGGTGGATTTTCAAGGCGAGAGCGGAAAATACTTTTATGGAAGCTTTTTAAATCCATTTCCTTCCTCAAAATGGCTGATTTGCCTGCATGGGTGTTTCCATGAAAGCTCAAGTTTTATTCGGAAAGAATGTTATCTTGGAATCATTTTGCTTCATAAGGAAAGAAAGTGTTTTGGAAAAATCCATCTTCTTCCCTTTTTTTTGGAGCAAAACCAATTGCTTGATCTCAATTTAAAACAGAATCAATAGCAAACTCTTTTTACAACTACATTCTCTTTAAAAAAAATAATGCGTTAATTTCAAATTTCAAACGATCCAAAATTATTTCTTCTGCTGCAGCAACGCACCAGAAGGTACCAAAGTATGTACTTACAAATATTTACAAATAAAGTATGTACTTGCTCAATACAGCGAGTGACTTAAAAGATTAAAAAACAAATTCTTTTTTTAGAGAATGTAGTCATAAAAAGAGTCTACAACCGACTCTACTTTGGATTGAGATCAAAAAATTCTGCTCTAAAAAAGAAAGAAGATAGATTATTATAAAACACTTTCTTTTCTTATGAAGCAAAATGATTCCGAGATACAAAAAATTCCGAATAAAACTTTAGCTTCCACGGAATCACTCAGACAAGCAAATCAGCCATTTTGAGGATTGTTAAAATCTTTAGAAATTTTCAATGGAAACAGAATTCTTACATGTTACCTAGTAAGTTAATTTGCATTACTTATTTCTGCTTTGTATTTTAAAAATGAATGTAAAACGTATTTTGAAATTTCAAAGTAAAGTGCCCATATATTTTCCGGTGAGTTATTTTGTATTGATTATTTCTGCTTGATATTTTGAAAATAATTGTTGAAATTATTAAACATTCATTTGTTCAACGAAAATGTTCAAATGTTCAACGAAAATAAAAGAATTAGCAAGGATTGAAATGGATTTAAAAGACTTCCATATCAATCCCTCTCTCCATGAAAACACATCCATAATCCTCACATCTTAACACAACGGCAATCGCAAAACCCATTACAACACATTAGCGCGGCATCTGGATTTTCGGAGACAAATGTTTACTCAAACAGCGGATGATTCTCCTTCCATTGGCTCAACGAAATTCTTCAAATGCCTCAATCAGACAAAATGTCTGCAGACAATACCACTGTTGCGTTCAAGGTATTGCCAATGACCCAAACCGTCGCATTCGTCTTTCTCCTCTGGGAATGCCTCTTTCTGTCTGTCTGTGTACTGCTGTGAGGTGGGGAGAACGGCAGAAATGGACTGTCTTCTTCCTCTTCTCCAGTTTTATGACTTCAAGAACAGTACCAGTAAATCCTGGTGTTAAAAAGAGCGGGGAAATGGGGAGGGGAGCTGGAACTGAAAAGGTTTTGTTCGGTTATTCAAGAGAATGGAATTTCATGCTTTATTTTTGTTCCTTTTTGGAATTTTTTTTTATTCGTTTGCTTGAAATATTTTTAGTACTCCTGTTTCTCACTATCTCTTTTTATTTTTTTTTATTTTGTACATTTCGAGATTTCGATACGGCCTCTTCAAAAACAGAAGAGTACATTTTGTCTAAATTATGTCTCAATTCCGGATGTAAGAAGTAACTTTTTTTTTTACTATGGTTAAGCTATTTCATCGTTTCAAATGGCACCCTGCATTTTTTTGGAGGCGAAATTTACAAAAGTAATTTTGCAGACAAATCGATGAAACTTTATTTCCTGCTTTTCGACTGATTTTTTTGCTCCTTTTGGAATTGAGAATTCCCATAATCTATGATTACGCTTACAAGAAAAGAAGAAGAATGTAAAAAATAAGGAATTTTTCGCCAACATTTAGATGGCAGGTGAATGAAAACAGAAGTTGCTCGACAGTTTTAGAGCTTGTGTTGTTATGAGAATGTCTTTTTGCATAAAAGTTTGAAAAATTGTCTAACTTTCTGTTTCATTTTGTTGACCAAACAGAAGACTTTGTACCAAAGAAATAAGAAAGCCTTTTAATGAATGTCGTTCATAATTTTCTTTAAAGCAAATTTCCAAAAATTAAAGTTTTCTTTCTCAAATAAATTTAATTTTATTACTCATTTGATAGAAATTTTTTATATATATTTAAAATTTTTTTATCTATCTATCTATCTATCTATATATATATCTATATCTATCTATCTATCTATATATATATCTATATCTATCTATCTATCTATCTATCTATCTATCTATCTATCTATCTATATATATATATATATATATATATA
>JAPMOQ010047245.1:0-17453 GCA_026543055.1 Argiope trifasciata | reverse complement strand
GACCATCCAGCATTATAAATGAATTGTGCAAGATTGTATGATGTTGAACAATATTCCTAAACTTAAAAACAATATTGAGTAATATATAAAATCGTATACTATTGTTCAGTACTGTAATTGCCATCTGTGTTATCTGAGATATCGTGGAATATTGAACAATATTACAAATTCTATCTATAATGTCTGAGATAATACATAATATTGTTCAATATTGCAAATTCTATCTGTACTATCTGAGATAACACAGAATATTGCACAATATTGCAAATGCTCTCTGAGGTAGCCAGGAATATTTTACAATAATGCAAATGCTATCTGTACTATCTGGGATAGAGATTCTTAAAATAATAGCTCTATAAATATACAGTATGTGAATGCATATAAAATATTTTATGAATATTTATCTAATATTATTTTTAAATATGCTGATAACACAAATTTGTGATCACGGTAATTTCTAGTGGTAAAAAATAGGGTACTTTATTAGCCTCGAAAAAATCTGCGCATAAACTTCGACCAGACACGGATAAGATTTCCCTTTTATCTCTCATATATGTGCAAACCAAGCGGGGTAATTACATAACACCATGCATAATTCATTAGGGAAACACTTCTTTTCGTGTGGAGTCGTTAAGGACGAAATCTATGCGCCTCTTCAACATTAAAGCGAACCAAAAATTTAAGAAAAGGCCTCTTTTCGGGGTGAATAATGCATTTATATTTATATTTATATAAAGTTTTTTTATAAGACTTTCACAAAACTGCGATAGTTCTGCGATCTTATTTAGAATAAAAGATGATTAAGATAGAGAAGAGGTGGTAAAAAAAGCAGTAACAAAGAACGAAGAAAAGAACCGAAGTCAATGATAAATTTAAGCAATCTCGAGGGTTTTCGATAGAAAAAGAAGATTTTATTTATATTTTTTTTAGTCCCGCAACTTTTGCGGGATCTTTTTCTTCGTTCACATCAGATGTTATGCCCTTCTTTTCCTTACATACTGGCAAGGGTAGGCTTATGAATGTTTCGTTAGAAACGGAATGTCTTTTTCGTTTTAGTAAACGGCAACATGGAATCCGAGTTCCCAATGGATTTACCCTCAATTCTCTTGTGTAAATAAGAGAAAGGAAAGGGCTGCTCAAGCAGATTGGCCGCACTCAACAATGCAGGAGAAAGACTGAAGAATGCTCACATTCGGTAATATCCAATTCGGGAAGAGAATATTTTTATGATCTTACTATAATAATTACTGAAAATTGGAGATAAAATTCGAACTGATAGAAAAGGCAGGGTTCAGGTAGATTTTAATAGATTTAAAGGAGAAAATAATATTTGGTTTGATTTTGTTCTTTTTTTTATGGATTTAAAGGAGAAAGTTTTGATTGTAAAATATTGTGAACAATATTGTTTATGCATAATTTAATTAATATTAATATTATTATTTAACTGTATTTTAGATAGGAAATCTTGTTTGAAGGTATCCCTTAATCATATTTAAACAGTTTTTAAAGGAAAAATAGGTCTTTGTTTTGTTATTTAAATGGAATAAATTTGAAGCATATTTTGCGGTTTGAACCAACAGATGATTCCGAAGTTTGTGGAAAAGCACCGAATATTGAAGCGTCTTTAAAATGCTCAATGCGTTGTCATTTGTTAAGAGGCTCAGACATCAAGTGATAACTAGCATTTTTTTCCCCTGCTGTAAGCATTAGTTTCGGTGATGTGATTGAATAAGAGCAAAAGTTTTTAAAAAAGAATTGTAATTTGCTTTTTTTCTTTGTCTTTCAGTAGATCATCTTTATTAAATCCGTGCCAATAAATTTTAACAACTATTATGGCATAAAATTAAAATGTGAATGTATTAAATTGAAATTCTTTTTTTGAATAGTATATATTTTATTTTCCTGATACATTTCAATTCAAAAGCTTTTTGGTTGCTATTGGGGATTTCGGTCTCCTCCGTCCCATCCAACCGGAAGACTCTCTAGTGGATGAAAAAGTTTAAGGAAGGTCTGATCTGTACTTCAATAGCAGTGTCTTTCATTTTTAAAGCAGCAATAGAAAAATATCGATCTTAATCCTCAAGAAATGTCAACTCCATTTAATCGCTTGCTCAGTTTTTATGGCCAAATAAAAAAATTCGCTGACATCGAGACAGCAAAACTAAAACAACAAACACCACCCACATTTAAGCACATTTCCTTTACTGTAAAACATTTTTTTTTGTATTTCTTTCACCAATAAAACCGTTTTGAGATCTATCCTTATAGTTCCCCTCAGTAAACTGGATATCTGGTAACATTACCATAAAAAAATAGAAGAAAACCTCCAAAACGGGACCGAGGATCGGTTTGCAAACTTCGCCTATTCAGGTGTAGAATATAATATAATACCCAGTGGACGATATGCCATCTGAATTCGAAATGAACTGCAAAACCACTCTTGAGATAGTAGTCCTCCCTTCCGAAAAAAAGTAAGGTATAAATTTCGATAAATAAATATAATCGAAACACTGCCGCCTTTGCTCCCCAAGGTATCATCAATCACCGGCAAACAAAGACGCAAAAACGTTTTATTGTGCGATTTATCCAAGTCCGATAAAATTCTCAGATTTTTTCTCTTGCTTCTATGCTTTCTTTTTACTTTTTAACGTGATCACGGCGCACAAAACTTATAAGCGTAGTAATCGTTCTGGAAGTATTTCC
The DNA here is from genome assembly GCA_026543055.1 of Argiope trifasciata. Lineage (NCBI taxonomy): Eukaryota > Metazoa > Arthropoda > Arachnida > Araneae > Araneidae > Argiope > Argiope trifasciata. The sequence continues at coordinate 14,750 of JAPMOQ010047245.1, read as the reverse complement.
AGATTCATGTTAGTAGAATACATTAAGCGCTAGTCTTAATGTATTCCTCTCTGTCTTGGAACCAGGCTAATATGCCTACAAATCTCTGCCACGGATTCCTTGACTTTGAATGATGAAACTATCTGTAAAAGTTTCTTGGGGAAAAGGGGGCTTGCTTTAGCATGCAGAATAAAGAATGTATAGCGTGTTTTGTATCCATTTGTGTTCGCGATAAATAGGCTCTTCGCCAAATCGGAAGGGTTTACACATCAAGGGTTTTGGCAAATTAAGCTAATAAAATGATTCTCATTAAATGAATTGATACTAAATCTTTGCTTTATCAAAAAAAAAGATTTATTGTTTTTCTTCATTTCAGAATATTTTCTTTCTAGTAATCCAACCTATTGTTTATAAACTTCATAAGTCTAAAGTTTCGGCCCCTATAGAAATTGAATCTAAGTGTATGGATATTTAAAATGGCAGTTTTTTTATTAATGATCCTCACATGCTATTTAATCCTCTTTATCAGTACCACAAAAGCTGTTAATCAGATGAAAGATGAATTAAAACTGAATGCAGACTCTAACAAATATCTGAAACCTATCTTTTCTTTAACTAGGAAAATTACCTCATTTTCCCTTTTTGATTTTTCACAGTAGACACTCTACTAATATATTTGTTAGAATTAGATTCGAACATTTAACCCTATTGTCTACATGGCGAGATTTTACCACCTAAACACTTCGAAAACTCTCAAACATTTGCAGCATCAAGTTTAAGAAAATCTTGATATATCTATCGTTTAACAGTTCAAAGTTTGAAAACTAATATGTCTTTACTTCTTTTCCTGCTTTGATCTTTAACGTCATATTTAAAACACATTAGATCTATTTACAGGTGGAATCGGATTCCACCATGGAACTCCACGTTTAAATGGCGAAACACATAACACAGGATGTGTTATGTGTTTCAATAAACCCCCCCCCCCCCTCAAACCCCAACTACCTCAACCTCAGATAAATGGAATACGGCTAAAGTAAATCTTAAACCATGTTAAATCTTGCAAGAATGTAAACTTGATTTGTCTGTTGTTCAATGAATTTATTTGTCTATGGCCCAGGTTTGAAAATCAGTTCAAGCACTGATTTATCCCGCCTTGACTTTGATGCCAGATTTAAGAAAGTGTGTTTATTTGGTGCAAAGTGATTCAAACATCTATTCTTACGATCTACATGTGAAATTTTGCCACTCGAACAAAATGACCCTAGTAAATCTTTTAAGAATCTGTTTCGCGTAAACGAAAATGAATCTCATTTGTCTGCTGTTCAATAGCCCAGTGTTTGAGATTCTAGTCAAACAAGTTATTTGCATGCCAATCAGGTTATTCTTTTTTCGTTCAAATATCATAAATTCTTGAAAACAAATAATTCAAAATTTTTGGTTCTTGAACAAAACAAAGTTGAATAAATGACGTGTGAGAGGAGCAATTATTATTTAAATGCTAATCTTAGCATTTAATTTGTTGGTACGTGGTTTGGAACGTTGATAATCGCCAGAACGTGGCTTGGTTATTTATGTTCCGGGAAAAAAATCAAATGTTGTAGTTTTCTTCGCAGTTAAAATAAATGAACGCAGAAAGATGAATGATAAATTTTCTATCTTTGGACGAAAAAAAAAAGATTCTTACGTTGAATTGGGGAAATGAAAATTTTAATTAACACATTTCCTAATTAGTGCAAAAAAATACACATTTTATGATAATTTTTTTTCTTTCCAAGATTTCAAGTCAAATAAGCTAATGAATATTTTGTAAAAAAATATTTTTATAGTTTTATTTTAAGACTTCAGAACATCAATTTATTTTGTTATGAATGTGTTTATGCAGCAGCTAGTTTTTCTTTGTTTATTTTGTTTATTGGCTTCTGGGGATTAAAAAAATTGCTAATTTTAAGAAAAAATATATTAATTGGACAGAAATGTTTTAATTTGTTTCAAGCTGTGATGTGCAAGAAAAAAATTAGCTATATTTGTGAATTTTAAAACATTTTGCTGATACTTTTTATTCAGAAAAGTTTTTAATGCGCATAATATTTTATTCGATTTCTTACTCTTTTTCTGTTGTGCTGGAGTGCTAGAATTTTGTGTAATAGATTTCTCTCAATATTAATAAATGGTAATATTTTCTAAAAGCTATTTTGATGTTTTGTTAAAAATTTTCTCCGTTTAAATGTTAATTTATTTTCATTTTATTGTTCTTGTTATTTCAAGTTTTATCGTATGTTTCCTATAAAATATAGCTAGAAGCAACGCCTCTCAGACAAAGAATGAATCAAAAATTGATATTTTATATATTTAAAATAAAATAATTGTATTATATATTTTTCTAATTATATATATATATTTTTTTGTATTTTGTGACAAAATATTCATTTGAATTTCTAATCGAAACGTGTTTAAAACAATTTTAAAATGAGCGCGTTACCTCTTTTATTTTGCACTAGTAGTTACTCAAAAATAAATAAATTGTTGGAAAGGATTACTACTTAAATACATTTTTAAGGAGACTTAAATTTTACATTTTATTTCCCATAATTTATTACAACTTTTTTGCGTGACAATTATACCCATATTTAAAATACAAATTCTTTTCCTATTTAAAATACAAATTCTTTTTCTAAAATACAAGAATTTTCATTCACAAATGTAACTAAAAATTTAAACTAGGAAATATGTAACTTGAGAATATCAATTCTTAATTTAGGCATTAGTGTAGCTAAAACTTTGTGAGATTTGTATTTTCTAGAACCTTAATTCTCCTTAATTTAAGCATTATTTCGTTGTAGATCAATCGCAAAATAATCATATATAGTATACAGGAGATAAATAACGGTTTCATCGTTTGATGTATTAGTATATCTGTTGAAAGCTCTTAATACATTTTATAGGAGAATCCATTCATACATGTCTCTGGACCTAATATTTTCTATAAAGATTAGGTTTCATTTCCTATATCATCTCATAACAATTATCAATAAATCTCTTCTAATACCAATGATCAGAATAACATCTCATAAATCCTATATATTAAGAGTTATCAACCTAGAGTCATTAAGAGTTCTTATACAGGAAGTGGGCTAATAGTGAATTCTGACCGGCGAAGATGTTTATTGATTACAATTTACTGCCTGAAGTTGTGAAGTGTGCAAAAAAGATAAGTGCCCATTTTATTACATAGTTGAACTATGCATGTCTTAGTTATCTTTGAAGATGAAGAAAACATACATTAATATATGTAAAAATAGTCGAAGTTACTAAATTTTTCCCTTAAGCAATTGACCTGGAAAGAATTTTTGTGAATTTTATTTATGGATTGAAAAAGAAAACTTTAACATTTCAAAGTGAAAAAAAAATATTAAATATTCAATCATTTAAAATTTAACATTTATATATTGCATTAATTTCGGAGTGAATAGTTCCAGAATAGATAGATGTTTTAATGCCATCTTGAAATTCAAAAGGTTACCTTTCCAGTGATACTAACTTCTTATTTTTCATAAAAGTTTTTTTTTTGAAATTTAAAAAATAACTTTTGAACTGAATAAAAAATGAAATAGATGCAAACGATAATTTATATAGTCCGTTGCTAGGCAACTCTTATATATAATGTGGTTCGACTTTCATTTTTTGATATATATATATATATATATATATATATATTCTTATCTTTTTTGATATTTTGCAACTGATTTTATTAGTTTTAAAAAAGTTCTAAAGTTTGACATAAAAATTTTATTTTGTATAATATTTCATGAGTTTTGATTTAAAATCAAGTTACTTTACAATATATATGCTTATGATTGTGTTGGAATTCCATAGAGGTTACCTAGTTAAAATTTCATTCATGAATATGGAATTAATTTTTTTCAGGAATTTTAAGTTTAAACAATGTTTAAATGAATTTATATGGTAATTAATTGGCCTGTTAAGTTTTCCGGTAAAAAAAAAAATGAAATTTTCATCGTATGTGACGTTATGAATTTAACATCAATTTTTACTGTTCTTATTCTTATTTCAATCAGTTGTTTTTCAAAAAAAAATAATAATATGCCTTCAGATATATTAAGTATTTATATTGACATCTTATTTCCAGTACGAAAGTTCAAATGCAAAATTTATTTTATTTACTCTGTAGATGAATTTTGAAATGTAATGATCGGTAATATCACTATCAAGAACAAATCTAATTTTAAGATGGGAAAGCATCTGTTTTTTCAGGCATTAAAGCGCCTCAATAATAGTCATTGAATGAAAGTAAATTTGAAGATGGCTTCCATCAAGTAAAGGAAGTCAGTCTTTAAAGAAATGGAAAATGGAGTTCCTGAAACGTGCACTTCTTGAAACAATAAGAAATGTCAATAAATATTCATTGAAGTGAAAGTCAAATTTTGAGAACAAGATTCCGGTACGATCCCATTTAGAAAAGGAAGTCGAATCCATAGCTACAAAGAAAGTGGATGATCCTCTTTGACACCACGACATCTTTTTCACCCTGAAGAGCCATTCCATTCTGTTCATTTCCATTCACAGTGCATACATCAACAATGGCCCTTCTGCGAGTATACATTGTGTAAAAGTCGTCATCATCGCCGAACATTTTGCGCAAGGAGAAGAGGTGGAATTGTGCAAGAGGCCAGTCGATTTACTACAGAGCGTTTGACTTTAGCACATTAGAGAAGCTCAACGCCTCACTGATTCCTTGTATTATCCAAACCTTCCGATTCTACCATTGCACTTTACTTAACTTCATCCCATTCTTTTCAAAAGCCGGTCGGTCTATCTGAGCCCGCTATCTTCGACCAATTTCATTGGCCGGCTCATTTGCGGACAATGGACAAGATCTCCAATGGGCTAGACATGAAGACCCTTTTAAAAAGGACCTTCGTATTTCTACCAGCATCCACCACTTGCTTGCTGATCAACCCCAGATAGAGCTAATTGTCAAGATTTTTGTCCCCTCACGACCCAAGTTTTGTGCTCTTGGAATTAATGATTGCCCGAGGGAATTCTCCACGCTCGGATGGCTCCTGCCTCGGATGATAGCGTGAGAAACGACGCATTTTGCGCACACAACGGGACGCTGCTGCTGTTTTACTTTTGAGCGCAAAAGGAGGTGTCCCTCTGGTTCATCTGCCCTTTCATGCCCCCCTTTTACCAAGCAGCAATTGTTTTAACGCGCCGTTTGCCCGAATTTTACCCGACTTTCGCTTTTAGGCCCAGAGAGGGGGCAGCGAAGCGCGTAAATTCCCCGCAACTAGTCCATTAATTAATCTTCTTATTGTGGTTGTCTCTTTTCGGCTTCTGAATGTTGGCTATCTATCACTTTGTTGAGCAGGAAATGTAGTGTTTAATGCAGTCCTGCAGCTAGTTTTAAAATTTAAGCTACTTGCTTTTGTGCCAGCCTAAATGGCTGTAATATTTGTCGGGAAAGATGCTGCGACATTTGTCAAGCATTAAACAACGTCATCTACTATGTAGTGATTGTGACTACTTCATTAATTAATCTTCTTAATTGTGCCTGTCTTTTGTGGACTGGGGAATACTGTGTGCGCGTCAAGCTATTTGTTTTCTCTATTCTTTTACATGAAGCATGGCATTATGTAAAATATCTAAATGTTTTACAATAATACTCATATTTTTCTTTGATTTCTTCAATAAATTAAAGAAATTAAGTTTATTCATCGAAAGTTTTCTTTAAAGAAAAAAAATGTCATTACACATGAAGGGGTGATTAATTGGATTTTTGATAATTTGAGTTTAATAAAACTTTCGCCCCCATCAATCATTATTTATAATCAGTGTAAGTTGAGGACACCGCATTGATTTTGAAATTTATGATAATAAGAAATAAATTAATGAACTAGTATAAATTTCTAGTATAAAAATCTAATTCAGTAAATAAGTTAATCAATTGGAGCAATGTCTCGTTTTTGTTGGTAATTCGTCTGAAAACAGAGTAAATTATTTCCATACAAATCAGCATAAATCCAAATGATTCGCTTTTGACCATCCAAAATTATGTTAAAGTCCAATTTCATAAAAAATACATTAGTGTTTCATTCTAAAAATAATAAGGGAAAATTTATGAAAATGATTCTAAAACAATAAAGTCAAAAATAAGTCAACGGCATTATAAAATAAATCAAGGACAAAAAATAAATTCATGCGATATTAATATATTAACAGCATTCTGAAGACACTCCTTGGCGTATGAAAGATGGTGTGAAAGGGAAAGAGATATGCAGGCAATTTTATTTGGATGGGGTTGGGGAACTCTCTTTTAAACTTTAGTTTTAAAGCTAATTCAATTCAGAATGGTCTTTTTCCCAAATGTCTTTTAATTTAGTACCTATTAATATCTAAAAGTATATTTGGAAATATTGTCTTTGTGTGTAGTTTCTTGAAATTTGAACTGACATTCTGGTCTATGGGTTGGTTAAATAATATAGCATTAAAGAGAAAGAACTTCACCATAACAAAGTTAAATTCCTTCTTTAATGTAACTTCAAAATCTATAGAACGAAAATCAGCAATTCTTTCCATTAAAATCCGAGACAAATAATAAAGAAACAACATTCCCCACCCCCTCGAAAAACTCATCAGTAGTCGAAACCGACCATAAAGCAGTCGACGAAGGCCATGGTATTCTCGTATTTATCTGCATTTAAATTGACCTAAATTCAAGTAAAAACAATGAAAATAAATAATCAAAATTTTAATTGTTCTACATAAATTAAGGCATGGGGTGAAATCAGTAATTGAGATTAAAAGAAGACTAAGATATCCCAAGAATCTTAGTTATTTCGCCTTGAACTTTGAAATGAGATTGATGGTACAATTAGCTTCAGCAATTACCCTCTTAAGTTAACTGCTTACTGTAACGAAATGCAAAATCGGTTACTTTTCATTATTTAATTAGGCTAAAAAAATTGAACACAGCCGTGTAACTCGATTAAAATTTCAATCAATTATTTCTTCAGCATATATCTTAAAATGGAAAGGGTCACATTTATTCTATCTATAAATTTATCATGTCTTAGAAAAAAAATGAAAGAAAAACTTTTATTCAATCTATTACCAAATAATGCCTTTAAAGGCTTTAAAATCTGATATACTTGACACATATTTAACTCCCCTGGTATCTGTTTGTCAAGTTTTTTTCTTTGTTTCTTTTACCAAGAGCAGTAAGATATATTATTTATTAATTGTTTCCCTTTTTCATAAGTGAAGTAAATTGATGAAGGGTTTAAGCTCTGATTTCGAGAAATAGAACTGACATGTTTAGTTGATTACACTCTTCAGATTGCGAATAAATCATAAACATTTAATCCAGTTTTCCTTGAAGTTCAGCTTTCCCCACGCGTTTTGTCAGCCATTCAATTACACTTCGTGACTGAAAATATTGCGAGGCCGTGTGAACGAGTTTTATGAAACACATGGTGAAAAGTTGAAATTAAATTTAGTAAAAGCAATACAAATTTTTTTATCTGATGGGAATTATGGGAGTTTAAAAGATTTTTCATGGAAAAAGGAGAACTGATATTCATTCTCAACGGTGATTTCGATTGTTATGATAATAATGAGTTTTCAAAATATTATCTGTTTTTATAAATTATGGGGAATATTCTGTCAAGGTTATTAAAAATTGTGAGCTTATTTCCTGAATCTGTTCATTCTGTTTCACACAAATAAAATTAGGAAATGCCATTTTATAGATAATTATATGGTGTAATGGATATCTTATTATTTTTATGGATAATCCATTAAAACCTTCAAATAGTCTTAAGCAATAAATATTCAATCGTTACTTCCCAAGAAATTCTCATATACTTGCAGTACATGTTACGTTTTGAGTTTTCCTTCGGCGTATAGAGTAGGAACGAAAAGCAAAGTATGGACTGATTTCTTTGGATTGACGGATTACAAAATTAAATTGTATTGATTTTTTTTTTGTAAATACAACATACAAAACTTAATTTGAATATGTTATATTTTTAAATTACAGCATTTTCAAATGTGCCTGTATTCATGAACAGTTAGATAATCAAAAATTGAAATGTTTAGTTCAAAAGCTGATAAGAGTGTGCATGAAAGTATAACAAGCTTTCATTTATCTATCGCTTTGTGTTTATGAATACTAATGTACATATATATACAGATAGACATACTTTATTTCCAGATTTTATGTGAAATTCTTTAAATATGTAAAATTTTGAAGTACAGATTGCACAATAAAGATTAACCTTCTAGCTTATGTAAGTTTTCAATTACGGTATTATTAGACGGGGCAAGACCGCCGGTGACCTAGTTGTAAGGTCCCGACTTCGGAATCGGAAGTTCTTAAGGATCTTAAATCCGTTCAGGGCAAACGTTTTCCTGCTAGTGTGGTGTGGTGTAGAGAGGGGGTGGGGTGCCAACTCAGGCGTCATTTTCGTCATCTGATCGCGGATCAAAACTACGAGATCCGACCCAAAATAGCCCTAATGGGGCTTTAATACAGCTAAAATAATTAAAAACTTATAGAACTATAATATTGAAGTAACAAAATTAGACAATTCTTTATGTGAGAATTTATCCAAAATTTTAAATTTTAATACTTTGACAGTTACAAGCTGTTTTTTTTTTCCTCTAAAGGCCTTATCACACGGCAAAATATCTTCGGCAATTTCCATCAGCAAACAACAAGGAAAGTGACGTTACTTGTGTGACGTCACATCAAACTTTCACATGATTGGTTAAATTTCGTTTGCGGACAATATTTCGACAACCTTTTCGAACTGGTTCGGAAAAATTGTCAATTATAAAACTTGATTGACCGGTTTTTGAGGGTAGAAACAGGAAAATGCTGGAGAAATTTCACCGTGTGATAAGGGCTTAAGTAGTATACACGAAATTAAATTTTTTTATAACGATTACTATATTAATTGAAAATAAATACACAATTTTTATTTTGAATGTTTATACTTGTTAAGCATTTTAGATTCTTGCTACGATCATAAATATTCGTACTTATTTCATTTCGTAATAAAATTTCATACATTATTATACGCTTTAATTGGATTCCTATTATCAATGTTTAAACGAGATAATATTTTGTATCATAAAACTCGGTTGCAACCGTAAAAAGAATTCACGCCTCATGGAAATGAAAGTCAACACACAATTGTCATTATTAATGTTCATGCCACAATGTATTTTTGAGTCCCAACTTTGAACTTTTACATTGCGCGGCGTTTGTTAAAGTAATTAGAACAAATACTTGTTTCACTTGACTTTTCGAGAATTGGTTGGAACTATTTAAAAATTTTATTACATTTACGTAATTGGGTTAGTTCTTCCCTCGAGAATAATTACGATGTGAATATAGAGGCATAAATGGATTCTGAGCAATTCAAAGCTTAAGATATTTTAAATGTTGGAACGTTTAGTCTAATGAACTGTGAAGCTTAGCTATGAATTTAGCAATAAGATTATATTTCCTCCAAATGATTTTTCATTGGTTATGATTATAAAACTTACTGTAAGTTGATTGCAAATAAATATATAGAAAACATGGAGTTATAAATCACAAAATGAATTGTAGTTTATTTTTATTAATTTAAAAACAAAGGCTTTTGCTTTATTTTTGAACACGATGTTGTGAAAGTAAAATGATTCTTGAAAATGAGATTATTCGTATTGATATTTTTATTTGTACATACTTTCAAACTACCGGGTTACATTGTGAATTTTTCTTTAAAAATAATGCAGAATGATTTCATTTTAATGTGATCTATTAATAGGTAGATAACAGATAACCCTTTTGCCCTCAGAGCACTAAGTTTGTTTTTAATTATCTAAAAATAAAGGTTTTGCCTGATACTTGAACATTAAGGTGTCAAAGCAAAATGATTCTTGAAAACGAGATTATTCATATTGGTATTTTTGATTGTACATGATTTCAAACTACTAGGTTACTTTATCAATTTTTCTTTAAAACTTACGGTGAATACTTTTCTTTTAATTTAATTCTATTAATCGCGCTTTTTTTGTTTCATTAAGAAGCTGAAATTATCATTAAAGTTCGATATTTACAGAATTTTTTGTTAAATTGTTGGTTAAAATTGAGACAACTTTTATGCGATGCTGAGAATATACAAATTTTGATGCCGAATTTGGGATGTATAAAGCGCTAGTTCTTCCGAAATTAAAGACATCGCGAAGTTGTGGTTTTTTTAAAAATTTACTGTCTTAAAGCTATTATTAACAATATTGTATTAAGAGCATTATTATATATATCGACAAGTATTAGCACTATTATTAATCTGGGCGTCCAGGAATCGAATCCTGATTCGAACATGATCGCTTTCTACCCTGTGTTCTATCTGTAAGGTAGGTGAATGAATCCCCTCTAAAAAAGAGATTCTACAAACGAAATCTTCATATGATCTAGGAATCAGCCTTCCACTCTCTGCTGCTCAGGGGCTTTTGTCCTCGGAAACTACTACACACTTAGTTGAAATCACGAACTATTCGCTAGTTGGCTGGTAAAGTGACATAAATAACAGCGACATTAACAGTATTATTTGTGATATATATTAGAAAGAGTTGCATGAAAATGTTATAGTTTTGTTTTGTAGGAAAATTTGAGAACTTCGTCCTTTTTTAGTCACATTTCTACTCAGCAATATTCTGAAAACCAGACACTGATCCAAATTTTATATGTCAGCTGTCATTTATTTATACGACTAATCAAAGTTTTTAAAATGTTCTTTCGTGTTCTACTTTATGAGACCTATATAAAAGGCATTCTATTAACACAACACTATTAGTGTTTGTTATTAATGCCTTTTTTTAAAATTCAGAACTACGAGTAATAGATTTTACCAATAGAACAATCGTCAAACAAATAAAAAGCAGTTATTGAAAATGGATGTCGTTTTCATTTTAAATTCCACGACAGATTCCTCTCCTTCCCCGGTTAGATCTACTAATTTCTTCAATTAGGAATCTTTTTATAAATACCTATGTAATATTTTTTGGAAAATAAATGTTCTAAAGCTCATTATTTATAGTTTGCGTAAAACATTAAACTTTCGTGCGTAAAATAAAATTCAAATAAATATCATAAACATTGAAGGAGCAATTGTTTTACCAAACTTAACCTACGTTCTAAATAACAAAGTTTTTCTGTTAAAGAATAGCTAATTACTATTTGGTATATGGAGTGACATATATTCCATCTTTAAAACAAAGAATCTGATTGTGATGTGGATATAAGGACTTTATTCGTTTAACATCGCATATTCTATTTTTTTATGGCATATTTCCTCTTAAATAAAAACAATTACGCCATGCAGGTGGTTTACTACTGATGAATAATTGATATTTTATTCAATGGTTTTTGTTCTTTAATGGATGAAAGGCACTTCATTCTTTTTTGCTTGTTTTTCTTTAACGAGCGCTTTGGATTTCATTTACCATCTATTAATCTGATTTGCTTTGGGTTTTTATGGTATTGATGGTCAATGAAAGGACACCATATATATTATTCAAAGGTTCAGACCACAAAAACAAAAAAATGATGAACCCGATATAGCTCAACGACGCAACTAATAACTCTGTCTCAACTGTCATTATTTGTGCCAATTAGATTAACTATCTTGGCGAAAGAAGATTTATCACGATTTCCAATTATGTCTTTTGGTAATAGTATAACTGGCAAGAGAATGTTGGCTTTTGTGACTAGAAGACAGACTTCAAAAAGAAAATGGCAAAAAATAATGCGATTGATTCACTCGGAGAAGCTCTATTTTAGGTTAATGGTGAAAACTATCAAGAATAAAAGTGATCTATAGTTTAAGTACAGAAAAAGTTTTGTTTCTTTTAATGTGATTGCCTGGAGCTATTAAAAAGTTGGAAAAGTAATAGACTTGGCGATTTTCAAAAACCGAGAACAGCTCTAAATGGTTTGGAATAATTTAGTTAATTGTCTTAACGAGATTGTTGATGTTTTATTGCAAATAAATCTTGAATAGCCTAGTTTCCTTTGGCAATTAATCAATGATTAATGAGAGTCCATATAAGTTTTTTAGAAAAGAAATTGCATGAGGTTTTGTGTTGTTTATTTGGTCTTGCTTCGCATTTACAGCCGTGTCCATGTAAAAAAAGTACTGAAAAATTTTATAACTTAAAAATAGTAATATATTTAAAACATATCTTTTTCTGTTTAATAACATCTTTTTTGGCTATCACCATATAAGGATAAAATTTTTATTTTAGATTTTTATTTGTGTTCACACATTAGATTTTGAAAACATTAATTATCATCGGCATTGTAAAATATTGAAAAACATTTGATGATGTCGAAATATTTGATTTAATGATGATGTTGGATCACAAAGGTGGAGTGGGGGTGCATAAATTTCTGAGGGTAAAGACATCTGCCCCCGAAGGCGAAAATGAAGAGGGTACTCAAACACTCGCTTGCTCAACCCTTTTTTTTAGAGGAGGTGGGCTGTTACTCACACCTCATAGAAAACAGGGTAAAGAACAAACCATACCTGGATCAGGTCTCGAACCCGGGACGCCCAGATCACGTTGAAGATTAACCTGTTAAAGTAAACAAAAATGTTTTATTAATCACATTATCAAGTTAATTTGCCAATCAATTTGGCCAATCGGTGGTCGGTTAATAAATTGTTTGATTTCTCAGAATGCCTAGTTAATTTCAAATTAATTGAGCTTATCTGTTGATGTGGGTAAAATTGTTTTATCCCTCTCTCCACCTTGATTATTTGCAGATTAATCATACATATATGAAGTGAATAAAATAGATTTATTTCTGATGTTAGTGAATTAAAGTGTAAATTTGGTAATTAGAAAGAAATTGCCTAATAATAATTAGATAATGGGAAAATTTTTCCATCGAAATTAATTTTCAAAAATTTTAGAACTTCAATTAGTTCAATTTTAAAACTTAAAATGTTTGTTTCACTAAGTTGAAATTCCACGTAACATTTAAGAAATCATTGTAGTATGAAGAATTTATAAAATTTAACATTAAAAAAAAATTATGGAGCCAGTTTTAGAAACATTTATGGAGCCAATACGATGACGATGCAAGTTTTAATTCTATAATTGCTGATCGAATGGTTTCTGAAGAACCACGATGTTTATCATTTAATGACTAGAAATGTCATTTAAATGTTAAAGTGTTAAAACTTGTGAATTAAAAGAAGTGGCAAATAGCTTTAAGTAATTAAAAAAATTCTAATTTTTAAAAACTTATTTTTAAGATGATCTGGCCCTTAATTAGAATAAATTGAGTACTATGTAAACAGTTACTGCTTTAGAACCTAATTTGTAAAAGATACACTTTTGTTCGAGAATGGAACCTCTTATGAAGGTCAAACATACCATGACAATACTTGTTGTTAGGGGAGGGGGACTAAAAAAAACAACTAATGTGGACTTTTGGGGAGATGGTGCGAATGAAACTATCTGTCCAAAATTACTTATTCGATAACTTTTAGAAGACCTACTTTTGGGCCGGTGTTTTGGCCTAAAGGTAGAGCGCCTTCCCATTATTCTAGGTGTCCCAGCTTCGAGTCCTGGTATGGGCGTGGTTATTCTTTCCCCTATTTTCTATATGTGAGGTGTGTGAAAGAATCCTCTTGTAAAAAGGTTTGTGTGAAAGCGAGTGTGTGAATGCCATCTTTATATGAGTTAGAAGTCAGACTTCTGCCCTCGGGTGCTCTTTTGTCCTTACCCTCAGAAGCTAATGCACCCCTCTTTCCCCAATCTCTTGGACTTGATTTGAATTGGAGGTCAATCCTAGGAGGGTAAGCAACAACAACAGAACTGATTATGTGTAACATAACCTTTGGAAAATAAAAGAAGAAAAAAACACTAAAAAAGAGGAGCGATCTTTAGATAAGAAAAGAAAAAAATTCTTATAAAAAAACTGTTGATTAGGATTCCATATCGAACGAGGACCAATCAACAATTTCATTTATTTTTGCTTACCTGGGCAATTCATTTCTATATTTAGATCCCAGATTAGCGGATGCGTTTCTTTTCTGTTTCCCAGTTGGCCCTTTTTCTTTCTTGTCATTACATTTCCTTTTGTTGTTAAAATCCCAATTCTTTATACTAATTAGGCTGCTTCGCAGCGTTTCTGCAATCGATGCGCTTAGGTACGGGAGTCACAGAAGTGCTGCAAAAGTCTGTCGGAGGTGAAATTCCTCTTTCCCCCCCTCTTTTGTAATCCTGTAATTATTTTTCCTTCTCCTCTCATTGACGAAGAAGGACAGCTTTCGTTAGTTGAGAAGGGGAAAAAAGGGGGGAATAAAAAAATCCACTTCCTTCCATTTCCTGATCAATTTGTTTATTGACCTGAAGAATTTATTCCCTTTTTTTCCCTTTGCTCTTTCATTCTGGAGCCCGTGGGAATGATAAATTAAATTCGATTCAGAATTTCTTTTTTGTATTTTCATCCCACAAATTCTTGCTGATTTTTTTGGGACCACGTCCCCTGAGTGAACGAAATGAACATTACTCAATGGAATTAATTGATTGCGGTAAATCGATTGAGTTGCTGCTGAGGTATTATAGTTAATCGCAAATTTTTCAGGATTTACACCTTATTTCATTATCTTTTTTCTCCATTGTATGTTTTTTTTTATAAATGTAAAATTATTTATTGGATGTTAGCATGTATTCCATAAAATTTA
>JAPMOQ010047244.1:0-10594 GCA_026543055.1 Argiope trifasciata | reverse complement strand
TACTCTTGGCGAACCAGCTGGTCGCCAAAGGCGTCTAGTATTTAATAGTTTCAATATCCTGTTCATTTTCTTCTAAAATATTATTCATCGCAAATTATTTGAAATTGCTATATTCATCGATATCGTATTCGCAATTGATAATTGATAATTAAAGTAGGCCTCGATGGCTTGATTGGAATGTCTCGGCTTCTGAACCAGAGGGTTTCAGGTTCGATACCCGAGTCCATCGAAAAACTATCGTATAAACGGGTCTGGTACACATTAATTCTGTCGAGGTCAAACGTCCTCCCGATAGTGTGGTGTGGAAATTTAGAGAGGGGGTGCCATCTCAGGTATCGTCATCAGACTGACAACATGATGAGGTCCGTCCTAAAATAGCCTCAGTGCTGCTTTAAAAAAAGGGACGTTAATACAACTAAACTAAAAATAATAATAACTAAGATGAAATAGGATTTGCATTTCAAAGCTGTAATATTGTACGATTAATAGAAATAGCTTATCTTAATTATACATAAATAATACATAGAACTAAATATCTGTTTCATTTTTCTTACATTTAAAAAAAAAATAACAAATTTTATAAGTGATTCAAATGGCAGTGTTCATAACAAATTTTTAAAAGAGCATTAAAGTATTTTACTGAATTGAAAAACCATGAATTAGGCATCTCTAGCCATATGAAAATTCTAAACAAACAGTTTAATGCGGTGCTCATAAAGGCCTTATCACGCGGCGAAATATCGTTGGCACTTTCCGTCAGCAAACGAGAACGAAAATGACGTCATTGTGACGTCGTTTGTATGACGTCACTTCAAAGTTTCACATGATTGGTTGAATTTTGTTTGCGGACAATATTTCAGACAACATTTTCGAGCTGGTTCGAAAGAGTTGTCGATTATGAAACTTGCTTGACCGGTTTTCGAGAGTGGAAACGGAAAAATGCTGGCGAAATTTCACCGTGTGATAAGGCCTTTAAAATCTAGTTTGTCAAATAACCAGCAATTTCAAATTTGACAGTTTTTGAGCTATGAATTTGATTTCTTATAATTAAAAGCTGTTATAATTATGAATATATAACTTTGCATCAATTTTAAATTCGAAAAGTGAAATATAATTAGAAAAAAATTTATGATGAGCTTTGAATGCGTTTTCTAATAGACAGTCATTCTGCATTAATTTCGCATCAGTTTATATCAGCATACTCCTAAAAATTCTCGTATGTCTTTACTTCTCTAAGAAAAATTGAAAACTTATGTTTAAATTTGGAAATGTCAATTTTATTTTTGAACTACGTAACTATTATAGGTGAAAGCAGCTTCTTACTTCGATCTTAAAAAGAAATGAAGTGAATACAATGAATAATCATCTCTAATTTGAAATATCCGGCCGGTCATTGCACGTGCGACAAGTACAAGATAATTACTTCGTCCGTCAACTGATCAAAGCATCATAATGAAACCAGATAACGATTTATTGCGTGAAATATTAAAAATCGACACGTTCAAGCTTGGTGAATTTGCCCTTAAAACCGGCCCATTGTCGCCGTTTTATATCGATCTTCGACATATGACAAGCCATCCAAAAGTATTCAATGCAGTGTCAAAGGCCATCTATGTAAAGATGAAAGCTCTTAACATCAAAGCCGATGCAATCTGTGGAGTCCCATATACAGCTCTACCTATTGCATCTTTCATATGTTCTCATCACGAGATTCCTATGTTAGTGAGGCGTAAAGAACGTAAAGATTATGGCACGAAAAAGATGGTTGAAGGAGTGATAAATCGTGGCGAGACATGCCTAGTTTTGGAGGATGTCGTCGTTAGTGGAGCAAGTATCATCGAAACAGTTGCAGATCTTCGAAAAGAAGGTTTGGTTGTCACAGATTGTATTACAATTCTTGACCGATTACAAGGTGGCGAGGAAAACTTGCGTAAAATGGGTATCACTTTACATTCCTTGTTTACTATAAAGGACTTATTTGCCTTATATTGCTCTATACATGATGTTGATGAATCTCAGGTTAAAAAGGTATTTGATTATTTACGTGACAATGTATATGAAATATCAGAAAATGACTTATCAAATTAAGTGTAGCTGCTTGCAGTTGCTTTTTCCGTGTAAAAAAACAAGCAGGTTTTAGGTGCTATAGATTGTATTTTTTATAGTATATGCAAAATGGGACCAATATTTAATTATATATATATATTTATATACTCTTCACACATCTTATATGTACAATTGTGCTATTTAATTTATAGAGTAGAATAATTATGGAACTATGTAGATGGCCTGGAAGTTAATCATATATATGCTTAAACTGTGATATTTATTTTTATGCAATTTTTAAAGAAAAGTATTGATGACACTGCATAGCGTTTCTGTTGGCTTGAGAATTTTTAGCTTCCAAAATGTATCTAGTAGTTAATGTGAAATTATTTCAGAACTTTGTAGTATAAGATTTCTATATTTAGTATATAATTGGAAAATGCTAACAGAAAAGTGGCATTTGTCTAGTATTTAGAGTATGTTTGATATAATTTCCCATTGGCCAAATTTTCTCTTAGCAATTTTTTTTTACTATGCAAATATAGTATACCTGTGCCTTTAAATTTCCTGAGTTATGAGATGCAACAAATAAGGGGGAAAAATTCTAAAATATATCGCTAATGAGAGACTTATATCAAATTTTACTTTAACCTGGACATCATTTGCTGCAAGGCTCCCGGAAAGATGCAAGCTTTTAAACGCATTGCGAGAAATCTGAACAGGCATTTGAAAGTATTGAGATGAATTACACTCATATAAATATTTATCTGCTCAATCTTATCATACATACTAAACAAATACATTGTAAACTTGACATGATTTTGTTTATGGTAGTCTTTCCTTTTAAATATATTTATATAAAATATTCTTTTAAAAGGAAGAAATTGTTCTGAAAATAGTGTTGAAATCTTTATATTATACTGAAATTAAAGCTGTCTAGATGCATATTTGAAGATGATTATTTAAAGAACAGTGATTTGAATTATATCCAATCTATATTTTATTATGATCTGTGTAATATTTTATAATATATTATGATATTGAGAATATTTCATTCGTTGTTTTAATAGTTCATATAATATATGTTAGTATTTATGGCAAAGATTAATCTTGAAGTATTTGCACATTTATTATTTACACAAGTTTTTATTATTTCTCTTTAAAGAAAATGCTTATCTTAAAAATATTCACATGTATTTTTTTAAATGCAAGACCAGCTGCATATTTAATCATAGTGTTTTGGAAATATTAAATTTTATTCTTATGAATAACTGTATGTGAAACATTATAAATATTCAAATTATTTTAACATACAATATGTAATTCCAGTTTTGTAATGGATCTGATAATAATGAGACCTATTCTTTTTGTGGTGAATCGTGTTGTGATAAGATGATTGTATTTTTGTATGAAAAACATTGATATTTTAAAAAAGGTGGGTGGGATGTGCCTTTTTATATTTATAGAGAGGTTTACTTGTTTTAAATATATATTTATAAGCTGGAAACTTTTCTGATGTTTATATTTTTAATTGAAAAGTAATTTTTGAAGACTAATGACTGAATATTGTATATTATTCTGATATTAAATCTATTTATACATCTTATATTTTTTTCAATGTTATAAGATGTATTCCTTTGTAAATTTTTTTATACTATTATATAATAAAAGCAATTATTTGTCTTGTTCTTTGTTTGGTTTTGCTGTTCTATCTTTTTATGATTTTGACTGAATATTTTATCTAAATTGTGATAATCATTTCATGTAAATAATTAAAGGATATCCAAAAACATTTCATTACTTTCTTATAAAGTATTGTAATCGTCAAAAAGTTAAAACTCAAAATTTTTATGAATGTTCACATTTTTGGAAAATATCTATTTAACAAAGTAACACACACACAAAGAAAAAAAAATTTAAGTTAGTTGAAATTTAGTGTTTAGTCTTGGTACCAAATTTGCAGATCTCTATCAAATTTTGAATAGAATTTCTTCTGAGGAAATCTGGCTGTCCGAGCTTATGTTAGCACAATAATTACAAAATGAATAGAGTTATGTAGATATAAAATTATGCATACAGATTGTGCATATGTTGTATAGATAACTTTCAAATTTAACTATGGGTTGACTGTCTGTCTGTGCTACCAAAAAGCAATTTAAAAATGCCACGACAATTATGGTGTGGGATTTTGTGATTACAAGTGCAGTTTTCTGTCAATTTTTTGTTTTTTTTTCTATTGGGAGGAAGGGGCCTAAAATACAAATTTGATTTTTGAATACTATTAATACATGCCAGAGATAATTTCCTAAATAACTCATCAAAGATAATGTTGATACAGTAAAAAAAAAGTTAATATTTTATATGTCCATGCCATATAAGATGTCTTCTAGCATGACAAGTTTTTTAGAAAATATTTGAAATAAGGGTGATACATGTGTGTGTGTATATATATAATACACACATTCAAAGAAAGATATCCTGGATATTTGCATTTTGACACATATTATTCTTATGCATTTAAACTTTATCTCTTGAAAAATAATTTTCTTCTCCTCTTGTGAAATTTCTGCTAATTTTGGGAATGTCTTTAATTATTTAACTTTGCTAACTTTCCTTAATAACTTCCATGAATTTTTAATTCATCTTAATGACTAATAGTGAGTTTTTTTTCTCTGATTAAAAGGTTAAACTTGAAATCTATTTCATATATTTTTAGATGTTTGATTTATATTATATGTAACTATAAAAGCTGTTATCTACATTACAATGCTTTCATTTTATGTATATCAATATCTAAAATCATCTTTCTGTTATTTTGCTACCATTTCTAGTAAAATAAAAAAAAAATTGAATAAGTACCATTAAATGTTGAGATTTTAAAAAAAAATCAACCAATCACAAATAAATATTTTATTTGTATTTAGAAAGGTCATGCAAATTAATGTATTTCATTAAATATTAATGTTTCAAAAAATATATATTAAAATACTTTATATACAAATATTTTGAAAACATTTTTCATGGGAAAAAAAAACTTATTTTGATTAAATAAAAACTTTAAACAAATACTAGGATCAGAGATGATTGTTCCATTCTATACAATTTTCAAGCTGTATGAATTTTTTAAAGAATTGCTCTAATTTTTTTAATTATCAGATTTAGAACATATTCATTTTTTTTTTCATAAATTTTTTTCTGCTCTATGTTTTAAATAAATTTGAAAGAAAATATATTTCAAAATAATTTTGTGAACTACTTTAAGATGAGCATTTAAATAATTCACTGTATTTCTGGCATTTGCCTTTTCTTTAATCGTTTTTTTTTTTTTTTCTTTCTATCAAGAATATGTAAAAATAAGACTTACTCTTATTTTTATGTATTTTACATTTTTTTCAAGTTGTGTACTTACAGTTGTCTGAGAAGAATAGGGTGGAAAGGTACCTTTGCAATAACTTAGTACATACCTATTGATATGACAATTGGAAACACTGCCAAATATTGCTAACATGAGTTTTTGTTCTCTTTCTGACACAATGTTATTATAATTGAAGTACACAGTATATTCTTGTGACTTCTATGATAATGACAAATAATATTTTAACCTAATATTCATATTATGGAACAAATGGAAATTTACTATTAAGTTTTAATGCTGGAAGAACATGAATTTGCTACAAGCACAGTATATAATTTAAATTTCTTGACCTATCAAATAATAATACATTTCTTTGAAAGTGAAGATGAAGAAAAATTACTATTTCAATTTACATTGTAAATAGTATAATTAAAATTTGTTTGTTTCATCAATAAAAAAATCCTGTAAATCTGTTTTCTTCTATGGAAGCTTAGCTCATCAACGTAGACCAATAAATGTTGCTATAACAGCTGGACCAAGACCTGGTACTCAAATTCCTGGAGGTAACTATCCAATTGAACTTGCAGTATGGATAGCTGACCAACATGTTCATTCATGCCAGTATACATTGGATGTTATTGGTAATTACACATTTCATTCAACACTTTTTTTTTTTTCATTTACATTTAAAAGTTTGTTTACCATTTCTATTTACAAAAACTTTAAAATAGATATATATTTAGAATGCTCCAGATTTTTAAGTTTGTAAGATGTTCAGTATTTCCAATGAAGTATTACAATTTATTATTATTGCTCTTGACCATATTATTTAGTTTTTTTTTTGTTTTTGTTTTTGTCCTTGGTTAAAATTATCTCTACAGCTGTTTTTTTTAAAATTGTATTCAGTTTTATATATCTAAATTGTGTTCCATATTAATATTTTCAAGTTTAAAAAAACCTAAAAAGATCATTAAAATGATTTTGTGAAATATATCATTAAATTTGATATTTGATTATAGCATTTTTATATAAAGTTTTTGATTTTCAGTGAAAAAATGCAAAGATGTTTTCCCTCCAAATGATGGCTCTGTTCATTGTTCTCACGGAACAATTTGGGGAAGTAAATGTAATTTTTCTTGTTCTGTTGGCTATGAATTACTAGGTCATCACTCATTGATCTGTGAGGAACATTCAGATGGAATATCATGGTCTTCAACTTTTCCAAAATGCAAAAGTAATTTTAACATCCTATTATTATGTCATGTTCATTATCATTGATCTCCAAACAGTACTGACATTTCTACATATTACTTTTTGTTCTATCTTTGTTATCTATAGAATAAAATTTTTACAATTGTACAAAATTGCACATATGGACTTTTTAAAAAAAGCCCCCCCCCCCAAAAAAAAAATTACTTAAAGTTATTGTTTCTCATTATGTCTGTTAATTAGCTGTGATCTTAAATTTATTCAAATTAGGAATTACTTCATTATTTATACTGTTTCAAAGTAAATTAAAAGTATACAAACAAGCAATATGTAGTATTTTCTTCAAATCATTGGTATTGAATTCTTTTTGATCAGTGTTTCAGATTGTTGCTTAAACAATATTTCATTCCAGCGTATTTATAAAGATCAGAATAAATTTGTAAAAAAAAGAAAAGAAAAAAAAATTGTTTTGTGACTGTGTGCTCTCGTTTTTTTCATTGCTGCTCCACATACAAAAAAAAAAAGTAAATCTGAATCGTAACTTTCACAGCTTATTCTTTAATAATTTAATATGTTTCATTGTCTTTTCTATCATTCTTTCAAAAGCTAGTTAATTGCATAGCTTAAAAAATTTTTCATTGGATATTTAAACCATGTAATTTTTAAATGCATTTATTTAACTTTGTGTTTGTAAAGATGAAATTTTGTAATTATTTTTTTATTCAGTTGACGATTTATTATATCTCCCTAATTTTGTGTTGCTCTGTATTTTAGGTGGCAGCAGTATTTTAACTGTAAATTAATTGATGTTTCTATAGTATTTATGAACGTGCATTGTGAATTAAAAGTAATAGGGTTAAAAACAAATAATTTTTTTAATTAAAAATTTATTTTAAAATTAATTTTTATTTGCATACTACAGACTAGTTTTTTGTCAGATATTATTCATATTGATTTTAAAAATGTGAAGTTCTGAAACCAATACTAGAAAAAATTATTAAAATTTAATTGATAATAAGGAAATAAACCAACTTATATTTTTGATAATGTATTATAGAATTATAATAAGAAATTCAAATTTTGTTAAAATAATTTGTATCAAAAATTTCTATGCTACCTTATTTTCATAGATTCTACAATATATTGCATGAATTAAATTATGTTTGAAAAAACTTTATTTTATTCTCTAATTCCCTCAAATATTTCATTCCTAGAGATTCCATATAAATATTCTCAATCTGTGAAAAACCTACCATGTTTGAAACCCCGACAACCTTCTGATGGTACAGTTGTGTGTGATTCTAATGGTCAAAGTATGTATCCAGATGGAAGTGTGTGCCAATTTTTCTGCTATCCAGGATTTTTGATTGAAAATCTGTTGACCATCAATGCTTTAATAGTCTGTAAAAATGGTCAGTGGACACCTAACAGCAATGTACAATGTATAGGTAAGGAAATATTATGAACATGAAAAAAACCAAATATATGCCCATTCAGATTTCCTTTCATCCTGGCAAAATTTATATTAGAGAAAACACAAGGGATTCTATAATTGGGGTTTTATAAAATGATTTATTACAGAACTTATAAATCGTATTAAAAACTAATCGTCTTTAGATCACTGCTCGTTTATTGAGATATTGGTTATATTTATTTGGTTAAATCATTTATATATTTTATGTCCATAATTTCCCCAAATTATGAAATATTGAACCCATGTCATTTTAATTGTTTTCTATTTGATCCGTTCATTCTGTAAATGAATCTTTCCTATTGTGACCTGAACTATGAAATAAAAATGTCATTAAAAATGTAGATTTTTTATTTAACGGTTTTCTAAATTTTATGGTACTATGATATCATTATTCATCTTGTAAACTTCACAGATTTAAGCAGAACCGTTCTTTATCTTCAAAAAATGAAATAATAATCACTTCTTGTAAAAATGTAATGATTATTTATGGAAACAATGCTTGAATTTGAGGACGACAATGTAATATATTAGATATTCAAAGAATTTTTCAAAATTCAGGGAAAATGTCTATGATTATTAAATTGGTATCTTTAAAATGTTTTTTTAATACTAATGAAGATACTATGATTGATAGACATTTATTGGTGATTGTTGTTTTATTAATTATAATAAATTATTATAATTAGTTATGTTATTAATATATAACTTAAATAGGATATTAATATATATATTAAATAGGATAGGGGGATTTTGTCAAATTTTCAGTTCCTTAATTGAATTTAAAGCATATATATTTGGAAAATTCCTTTTTCAGTATAACAAATATTTTTTTATTTTTATAGCAACATATTGCTCAGATCCAAGACAGCCAGAATTTGGGTCAGTAAGATGCCATAACAAAGATGTGAAAGATGCATCATTTAAGTCCAAATACAAGAATGGGACCTCCTGTCATTTCCAATGTGACACTGGTTATGTCATTCCCAAATCACAACGCCATTTAAGTAAAATAACTTGCCATGCACCACATTGGAATGATTCGTCTATCCCGGAGTGTAAGCGTAGGTTTAGTGTAAATGTTTAATATAATATTTCTTTAATTTTAATAGTTTGTTTTATAAATACTACTATATGTATAAATTCATAAAAAAATGTTTGATATTCCTTCACAAATTTTTGGAAAAATTAAAACTTTTGTGCCTTTATAAAATTAGCAAAAAAACTCAGTTAAATAATTTCATTAATTGCTAATGGGTGATTTAATGATTTTTTTATTTGCTCCCATAAATATAATTTTAAAGGTGGAAACATTGTGACTGTCAAAGTTTTCAAACTCGAGATGTTGAGGAATTTCCACATTTTAGATCTTTTTAATTCACTCCACACCCCACCCAAAAAAAAACACTTTTGGAATTATGTCTGTATGTGTGTGAAATCTTACAAAAACACTGAGTTAAGCAGTTGCAGTTTGATGTAATGATCAAATTTGTGGATTTCTATCAATTTTTTTACAAAATTTATCCATACAAAGTTTGCCTAAGCCCAAATGAACTCAACTTAAACAAAATTTGATGTATAACCATTCTACCAAAGTTATATAAAAATTTATTTATAGTTTTATGTCACATTTCATTTTTAATGGGTCGATAAAATGGTATCCTGAAACTTTACTTTACTATTTTGCTGCAAATACTTTCTTCACTTATTATAAAGTACAAAATGTGCATGTGTAAAATTATAAATATTGAAATTTCAGAATCTCAATGTGTTCATGACCTTGTTCAAAATCCATCAGTGCTGGTAGTGGGGAGGGATTTACACCTTTATTAGAAAGTATAGAAGAAAGCTGTAGAAATGCCATTTCTGCTGGTTATATTGTTAAATATATATATATATATATATATAGTTATAGATGCCACACATATATATGGTAGATTGCCCCAAAACTCTATTTTTCAGTTGTTTTATGAGTAAATCATTGATATAATCATATAAAAATTGATATCAGGGATATCATAAAATTTGCATAATTAAAAAAAAATGTTATGTATTGAAAATTAATAATGATATTTTGAATTTCTCAAAGGAAGAATTTTCATTTTCTTTCATGGCAGTAATGGATTTTGTTATATTTTTTGACAATTATATTCTTAGTTTCACCATTGAATTTTCATAGAAATCATGACACTTATGTTATTTTTAATATTATTATTGAATTCATAACTTGATTTTAAAAGTTTGTATAGGTCAATAGATACGTGCAGCCTGAGAATAAATTCATTTAAAACCTTCCTTTATTTATTTAAAGCATAACATTTGAATTGTTACATTGAAAGCAACTGTAAAAACAAATAGTTCTAATAAAAAATATTTGCTACTTTTCATTGTAAAAAATGTAAATACCGTCATTCTAAAGCTATACAAATATTAATTTTTTTTAGGTTATTAAAGCTACTTTCTGAAATTTAATTTCTTCTTATGACCCACAGCTACTAATTCAAGGACAGGTG
>JAPMOQ010047243.1:0-14986 GCA_026543055.1 Argiope trifasciata | reverse complement strand
GCGCTTCAAAACCGGCGCCAATCGATTCCTCGTGGCCAAAAACCCCAAACCCCCAAGTTTACCGGAGTTTATTAATTCTGGGGCGATTTTCGACTTGGCAACCATTCCTCGTATTATGGTATAAGATATATGTAATGGTATCACTTAATCGAATGTAAATCTTAATTAATTTCTTAATTTTTTTTTCTTAATTTAACTCATATTTTCACTATAAAAGTTTTGATCCAATTCCAATTTTTTTTTAATTAATTCAATAAGTGTTTTAGAAAACTGAAAAATTCAGCTAATTATCTCTCTCTGAGTAAAAAGATAAAAATCCCTAATTATTTTAATGATACCTAGATGTCTCTTTCCCAAGTCTACATTCATCAAAGAAATCCCTATCAAAATCTGATAGTAAAACCATCGAAGGGAAAAATTTCGTTTTCTTTTATTAATCTGTTCTTGTGTCGCAATATGACTGATGTATTTCTTACCTCTTATTCTTTGTAAATTATGCCTCCCGTGGTGAAATAATTTCCTCCTGTTTTTAAAATTTCAAAATTTTATTCCATTCGGTCACTCAAATATTAAAAAATGTTTATACATATATAATTTTTATTTTTATTTTTTATATATTATTTATAGCCTAGCCGCCTTTGACTACCTATTAATACTACGGAAATATTGGTTATGTTTAATTTCAATTAAATCTTTAATGCATAGTTTGATGTACTGATTCCTTCAACAAATAATTTTAAGCATAAAATTAAGACACATTTTAAAATCATGTTATTTTATCAGGAGTAAGTCAACCAACGATAGAAGATAAAGGGTGTCCCAAAATTAACGCAAGATTTGAATTTGCTAACCATTCGTGCAGTAAAGTGTTAGCAAACCTATTAACAGCTGATGGTTTAGGGTTAGTAAAAATTAAAAGTTACAGAATAGAATAATTTGTTAATGGAAAATATTAATTAAATAAAAAACGTAACTCCCTTCTCCCTTTAAATTGTTATATTTTTATTTAATCGTAAATTACACAGGTTTAGGGTTATGTGTGGAATAACAAATACGGCAAATGGCTCCATGGCTTTGTTGGCACTCTTTTGTCGAAATTTTTCGTGACTATTTTGCATAAATAGGGCTGAATTTCGCTTGTGCAGCTTTGAATCTTCTCCTTCAATGCCTTCGGCATAGACCTTTGACTTCAAATAACTCTGTAAAAAGAAATCAAGTTGTGTTAAATCACACGATCTAGAGAGTCCATTCTGAAATTGTTAAATTGTGGCCACCAGACTTTCATCATTTTTTTGAAATATTGTTCAACAATGAAATGTTCAATGTTGCTCTCTCGTGCATTATTCCATTTATACTAACCCTAAACTATCAGCTGTCAAATGGACTTAAAAAAAGTTTCCCAACATTTTATTGCATGAAAGGTGGCAAATTGAAATCTAGCACTAATTTTGGGACACCTTTTATTTTAGATACATAAATATATATTTGTAACTTTAACTTTAAAAGATCTTAAAAATTTTAATGATAAATTGTAGTCAAAGCAGCTAAAAAACTTCTATTTAATATGCAAAATAAGTTTTAATTGGTGGACATAATCATAACGCAATCTATAATTTAATTTGCAGTGGGAAGAAAGAATTGGACAAAAGGATGCTGGCTTTTGCTAGGAGGAATTAAGTTGAAACCCTGGTTCTTTGAATTGCAATGGGAGCTGCTTTGGGAACTGCGATAGGAGCGGTATTTCCTAATACTTTAGCCAATATCCTTTGGAATTGTTACAAAAATAAATAAATAGATAATTGAAATTTGCTATTAAAGTTGTCATGTGAGAATATTATTTTTTAATTCATTATTTATCTTAATTACTTTATGTCATTAGTCAATTTAAACTGATTTGAAACAATCACGTGACTATCAGATTACGCATGCTTTGATATATACAAAATATCCCCCCTCCCTAATCATTTCAAAATTTTTCTTAGCTGCAAAGCTTTATCTTGAGATATTTTTTAAAGCAAAAATTTGGTTTAAACTGGTTTAGATTGTATGGCGCAATCGTTAACTTTTAGGAAAAGATATTTTTTTTCTTCTTTCATCTCAAAATTAATCGAACTTGAAACCTTTGCCAACTTAAGTATTAAAAAAAAAAATGCTTATAAAAATTTTAATATATCTCCTCCCTCTTCCGGGGTAACTCTCGTTTTCTTTTCTGTGTTACTTCATGCGATAGCTTCTTACGACTCCGTACTATATTGATAGAAAAATTTGGTACATGGCGCCAAATTGTAACTTTTTTTTCTTTTGGCGATAAGTATCCTAGTGACACAACCTCCTTTTGTCTTTTTCTAATAATCTTAAAGGCGAAAAAATAATGCCTCAAAATCTATAAATAGCCAATTTTCTGCTCGTGCATTTTGTGGCTTCAAAACCCCAAACCAAAACAATATCATGTTCTCACATGATAACAAGTTAAAATATATATATTATTTTCTTTTATTAATTTTCTATAATTATGGTTTTATTATTAATTATTGCCCAAGATAATTAAATTCAAATAAGCTAATCAAAGAAAAATGAATTAATTATTCATTTTATAATTTGTGGATTTATCTAACAGCTAACAGCTGTTTTGCTAAGAATTTACTATCATATAGAAAAATTTGATTTTAAGATCAATACAATATGGAATTTGTACAACTTATTTTTTGAATTATGCTCAATTTAAAAAGAAAAGCAATTACATAAATTTTGCAGAAACAGATGGAGGAATAGATTTTCCGAAACTTTCAATATTGCGAGGTATGTGCCAGTTTGAGGGATTGGTCTAGAAGTGCGTGAACGCGAATTTCTTAACCCCCGGACATAACAAATGAATCGGGTGCTTACGTGGCAAGTGGTTGTATGGGAAGAGTACAGTCTACTGGTTTATACTTTAGAAATATGCAAACGTGATAGTTCAAAAATGCAACGCAAGTATATCAAATTTGTTTTCGGATTTTGGGATTACACTTGCAGTTTTGTGTCGAATCTCTGTTTCAACCAGTTGAGAAAAACGTGTCTGAAAATTCGATTTTTAAATTATTAGGTACTAAATTCTATTTTTAAATACTATTGATACGTGTTAAGGATTAATCGTTAAATAAATCGCCAAAGATGACTCGATAAATTCATTAAAAATGCTAAATTCGTGCCAAAATATAAAATTTCATGACTTTTGTATGCTACTACCATGCAAGGTGTTCTCTGGCATGAAAGTTTATTAGAAAGTAAGTTAGAAGCTTTTGGGGAGAGTAGTCCCTATGAAGTTTTGGTAGGCATGTTCATCGTTTCAGCAGTTCTAACTGTTTTGCTTGCTCACTGCACACGATCAATAAGATAAGCAACAAATAATGCAGTTTGAACTACTCCAGTGGCGAGCAACGGCATCTAGTTCATTAATCATGCATTTCTATTTATTTCTGCCTACTTTTATGATTCCTTTTTCTCCAATTGGCTTATATGTTGAACTTTGAACCATCCTGTGCAGTTATATGCCTTTCTAGACAGAGGTAATTTTCACAGTTTAAAATCTCAAGAATAAAATTGTTTTGCTGCTACGCTCCTTAAGCAACGTTCACACGAGGTCAGGTATTGCGCACAATAGAAAGCCACGCCTACCCAATACAGATTGGGACAATGGCCAATAGTCACGCCACTGGAATAATGTTAAATGGCCATCCGTTTAACACTCATTAATATGTCGAATATGATTTCAAAGCCACGTAGCACGATTGTTAGACTCTATTTCTACAGTTACTTTTACCATAACACACAAAAATGACTTGGTGGGTCTTGTAGAAATCTATCTGAAGTTTTTAACTGGAACGTTAGAATTCATTTTGGCGTGGAAATTTCATTTGTTTTTAAATAAAAAAAATCTTGATTTCGAATAACTAATTCAACCACCAATTGCATTAAATTCTTTATGCTAAAAATTTCTTTAGTTAGGAATTGCACGAACTCAAATGCTCAATCAACAGATATTTTTCAAAGAATATTAATCAATTTGGGTAGAAATGATGAATGGGTATTCATGCTTAAAAGTTAATTCCAAAATATTTTAATCAAACTTTGTAAATTTAAATTTATCTGAATAGTAGTGAAGACATTAATAAAAGTTTTCAAAAAATTACTATATCATTGATTTTGAAAGTTTCTAACTGATTTTTAGGAGCAACTGCTATTATAAGCTGTAACCCTATCAGCTTAAAAACCTGATATCACTCCTTTCGATTGGGGCCTGACTCCGCTTTGGGATGGTTAAATTTGAATTTAAGGGATGAAAAGTATTTTTCAACGAGCGCTCTTTTAAACTCATGCAACCGCCCCAAAGTGCCTGAGTCAGACCCCTGTCGAATATCGAACTGTTGGAACTCAAACAATTACTATACTGTTCGAATTAATTTGGAGAAATGGGAAAAAAGCCCTTTATTTTTTCTACAATCTTAGCTCTGAATCATGACATACCAATGATAGACTGATAAATCTTTATATTATTACGAAGTATATCCTCCTTTGGCAGAAATGACCTCTTCAACACGTCTTAGTATTGATTCCACTAGTGTAGCGCACATGTTGTTGACTTCAACATCGTGGAACCACACTTTTATAACACTTTTTATCATTTGTTCTGTTGTCGCGCTATTCATCTTACCTATACGATTCCTGAGAATATACCATAAGTTCTCAACGTGATTTAGGTTTGATGAATTACCTAACCAATCAAACATTTTTTTTCACGTATACAAATTTGGACCAATTTCGAAATGTGACAAGGGGCCAAATCAAGTTGAAATGTTCTATCAAATGTTTCCATGAATGGAACAATTGTTCTGTTACATAATATTTTTATGTATTTCACAGAATTCATCATTTCTTTAAGGGGATCTAAATGTCTAATGCTTTTTATCGTGAAAAAATTCCAAAATATCTTTTTAGAAGAGTGTTTTACAGTCTGTTCGATATAATCTGTCTAACATCCTAACCTTCACTTCGTCTAACTATACTTGATTTATATTTCTGAGCAAATAAATGTGTTCCAGCCCTGAAAAATCATCTTCTTTCAATGTTAACAATATATGATTAATATTTTTTGGTCCATGCAAAACATTTTTTCATCATGTTTTGAGTTAGAAATTGCTTTTTCGTCGGCCGTTTTGCCTTACGGCCAACTAACACAAGACTTTTCCATACGCTAAAGTACTTGCTTTAACACCATAATCCAAAAATCCCTTCGAAGATTTGTGTTTATTTTTCTTGGATTTATTTTGCTATTTTCTTATTAGAATTTATCAGTTCTTTCCGTTTGCGCCCGTATTTTCCCTTTTCTTTTTGAGGACGGTGATCCAGAATCTTGAAATGTTCTGAAAATTCTTGAAAAACTTGATTTTCCCACATCACTTACAGTTACAAAACTGTGTTTAACAAGAGCGATTAATTTAGTATATCCTCTGTGTAATATCCTTCTTTAAACAAGCAAAAATAACAAATGTTTCACCGAACAAAAACTACCAGCTTCCACGCTGGAAGACGCACAACTGTACTGATGTACTAAAACTAGTCAAGCGAATAAACTATGATCAAGGTCTATCCGTCATACTACCGGTTGGCAGATATAACTGGTTTGAAGCGGTTCTGGACTTCACATACCGGCTCAGATAAGAGAAACATGTTTGTCCCAATTACTTCAAACAGTATGGTACTTTGCATCTAAATCTAACATCTAAGACTGAAAAAGAATTACTGTATCAAGACAGTTATTTCGGAGTTTTATTTAAAACTGATATCATTAATTGTGTGTAGTTTTGGAGTTTGGGAAGTTAAAATCTTCATTCTATTTTCATTTATGAAAGGTGTACAGAATTGTTTATATATCATCTTCTAATTTTAGTTAATTCGTCTTTGGGAGAGAATACGTTTTATGATCTTCGGAAGACAACCAGAAACACTGCTGCTCATAGAAAGGGTAATTGTAAAAATTATCAATCAGTTGGAATTTTACATCTTATGTATACTGCTGGTCATTAAAATTGCATCGCCATGAAGGAAAACAAATACGAAAAATATATTTATTATACGTAAACAGTAATGGCATGAAGACAAAATGATTAAATTTGTGAACAGTTTGGGGGTTTACTTGGGGCACGAAATTATAAGAAATAACTATCAACTCTGACAGATAAAATAGCCTTTACCCCGTTAGGCATGGTGTGGATAACAAAAACAAACAACTTATTCCTTGCTGCTTCAAGTCAACAGCACGCTTCATCAACCATATTAGCTGGAGATGAGTGGTAGGTCGATGTCTTAGATACCTATGACCATATATTTTCAATAGGTGACAAACCTAGAGACTATTCAGGCCAAGGCAACAACCGAATTCCCTGTGTATTGATAAAGGTCAGAACTCGACGCGCAACATGTGATCTTGCATTATCTTGCTGGAAATGGCATTTGACAGGTCTCGCAGATAGGGCACAATTATTGGATCTAACATGTCAGAAATTTACTAATCTGCTTCCAATTACCGTCGATCCGAATTAGAGATTCGCCTATCATCCCTCCTACGTTGTCCAAGTGCGCGGAAATACTAATCATTTGTATGTCCCAACCTAATATTCCTTTCATGGGATTTCGACGTTTGTCAGATTATTCCTTCCTGGTGTTGCAACTTTAATGGTCATCAGTGTATATTGAATATTTAAATATTATATAAATATTTGAAATCATAATACAGGTGGTCATAATTGAAGTTCCAGTTTGAAATGATAGTAAAAGAAAATGATGATAATGAATTTAAAATTGAAATGTAGTTTTTTTTTTTGGACTAAATGTTACGAAACTTGGTAATAGTTTAAAGGAGATAATGGGAATTTCTTTTTACTGAAAATTATTCAAAAACTCTGCAACGGGGGAGAAATGGCACTATATGCAATGCTGTTAAGCAAAACAGGACACGAAGATATCAATGATTTAAAATAGTATTTGACGTGTGACAAAACTTATTCAATGTGGCATCCACCATTGTTTGAAATCAAGGTAAATCGCAGTACTGCATTCTCAGCAGAAACTCTTAGCATATCAGGAGGAATGTTGCGTACTTGTTAGTGTATCGCATCTTTCAGTTCCACCAAATTGCTTAGAAGTCTGTTTACCTCAAACAGAGCTTTTGAGATAATCCCTTTGAACATACTTTGTAACACGTTTCAAAAACACATTTCATGTCCTATTTTGTTTTCATGTTCTATTTTGCTTAACAGTAATGATACAGTATCAATTCACTCCTGGTGGCGAGTTTTTAAACTTTCCTTTTTTTCTGGTGGAAAAGAAATTTTTATGATAATGATATTCTTTAAACTATCATCAAATTTGATAACATTTGGCCCAGTGGTTTTCCTTTTATGACCATTTCGAAGTGGAACTTTAATTGTAACCTCTTTGTAAATTTTAAAAATTTCCACCAAGTTAAAAGCCTTCTTTCTTCAGCTCAGCTTGGATTATTTCGAAAGCTTTGAGTGACTACAGATTTATTACTTTCACAACAAAAAAAATTTTTATTTGAAAAAAGTTGTCAACTCGGATGTTATATATGTTGATTTATCGGATTCTCTGATACGATTAATGCATGCTTTTAAACAAATTGCATAATACTGGCTTCCATATTAATTTCACTGATTGATTACATTCTTATTTAAATAATCGGAAACTTTATTTTAATTTTAATAAGATTATTTCACATATATTTCTAAATACTTCTAATTCTAATCTCGGCACTTTTTTTATTAATAACCTTTGTTATATTTTTAAAATCCCTGAATATTTTTTTATTCAATGACAACATGAAATTATTTAGAACCATTTGATCAGACACTGATTCTGCTTCTTTGAAAGATTATTCGAATTACAGAATCAATGTTGTATGAAATGGAATCAGAAAATTATGAAATGTAGCACCAAAAATTGTTAACCTTTGATTCATTCTTATCAAATCAATAATCTTATGTTATGTCGCTCAAATTCGGTTTCTGTGTGTTGAAGTTGTTTCGGCAAAAAGTGACCTGGTTTTCTTATCGAAGTCCATCTTTCAGCAAGGCTTATTACCAAAAAATTGCAAAAACTTACCTTTAGCTTAAACGTAAAACTAAAGTATTTTCTATCGAGCTGGCTGAAAATTTTGTATTGTAGCATTATCTGTCTTATCATGGTTATTGCAATATCCTTAATATGTTTATCATAAAAATAAATTGAAAATTATAGGTCAAATGCATTTTAAATTTTGCGCCGTTTGCATTCCAAAAATAACATTTTTATACATGATTTATTTGCAGCTTATGTTCGTCATGTGTCACTTTTCTCGTTTGATATTCCGTCATAATTATTTTGTGATATATTAAGCTTCATACATAATTTAGTAGCTAGAGCTTATTTGAAAGCTTGTTAATTATATAGAAAAATTCTCATTCTTGAGATTTCATAAAATATTCAAGACATTTTTGAAGTATTTTTTTATTTTAAATATTTTTTGCTGTTTTCAAAATAAAATTCAATTCTAAAAATCAAAATCAATTCCACATTTTTTAAAATTTCTAATTTGTTTTAACATTAGATTTACCGAGGGCTTATTTTGATCCCTCTGAGAATACTTTTCGTTAGTTTTTTTCAAGAAAATTATAAGAATATTTTATATTTATTATTTATGAGGATATTTTAATTAATTTTCACATACATTTATAAGACATATAATCACACTTATTATCTTTTTGTTTTGTTTTTGGATGAATGCATATAGAATACTTACTTTTACCAAAGTGGTCATTTTGACCCTTCTAATAAATATAGTTGAGAATACATATTTTTATATTTAAATATGTATTTGCTTTATAAAGACACTCAATAGATTTAAATATAGAAATAAGTATATTTTAGTAAAATGTATATATATTAGAAGCAAGAAAACGGAGCCGAAAGTCAGTCAGATAGAAGTTATTATAGGTTGTCACAAAGAAGAAATATGTTGGTAGAAGGTCTTAAAGACCTAGCTTTAGAAAATAAAATCTTTTTTAAGTAAATAAGCACAGAAACACTGCATTTTCATCACACCATAATTCGAAAACTATATTAAAATTATAAAGATTTTTACAACTTTAACTTCATAATAGATAGGTCAGTCTATATTTTTTCTATTTAAATACCGACAGAGGTCATTTTGAATGCTTTGGTAGAAATGGGTATATGCTAACTCATGGTGAACCTAGTGTTTATAAGTTATTATGATTAGATGTTTTCAACTTCTGAATTCTTATGAGTGTATTTTGAATGTTTTTGTCTTTTGAAATCTTAAATATTTATTTTCAACTTTTAAATTCCTGATATGTTTTTGTGATAGAATGTATTATTTTTTATATGTCTTACACGTTTCTGATATTTTTAAAATTCAAACTATACAATTTCCTCAAATTTATTTTTTATTTCGTGTTTTAGATTGATTGATTGCTCATATATTAAATATATAATATATTTTTATCATCCTTTACTTATACCATTTTCTGTCTTTGTTATTATTTTTCAATGCACTCCATTACTTGAATTTTTTTCTGTTGCGAGTTGCTTTTAATAATAAAAATAACAAACTAAAGTGGCATTTAGAAGGATTCTATTTTCATCAATATTTTAAAAAGTGTTTTGGTAAAAATTTGTTTGATTATTTTCTTATAAAAAAGGTTAAATATCTATATCAAATAGTTAGAATTTGATTGCATTAAATTTGAAATTCTACTTACTAATTTCAATTTATGGCTGATAAATATTATTTATTATTATATAAAGGTTTATAAAAAATAATATTAATTTTTACTATCTCATTGCAATGTGTACATTATATACCAGTTAATATTGCATTCATTATAGCACAATATATAAATTGAGTATTGTAACTAAATACTGAAATAATATTTCATTAAAAAATACATTTATTGAAAAAACTACTCATTTGTACTCATAAAATAGAATCTGTTTGAAAGAATGGTAAGTAATCTATATTTCGTAAAATATAAATTATTTAAATAATTGAATGAATTTTATTTTTGCTTGCTTGGAAAATAAATTATTTCAAAAACGATATAAAAATCAGTAGTTATAAAAAATTTTTCGTAATGCCAAATATTGGGGGGGGGGGATACGGTATACAGGATGACCGGTTTATTGTGACCAAATAGCCACTTTCTAAACCGTTGGTCACAGGTACATAGTTTCAATTAGAAAAATACTTTAAATGTTGGAACGACTTATATTTTGATTTGCTTGAGTCAGCAAAGGTGTATCTGAAAAGGTTGTAGAATCTAACTTTTTATTTGGAACACCAGTCTTATCGATCCTTTTTAGTAAAATAGTCTTGAGAGTGAGATATTTTAAACAAAGAAAATTTCAGTCTTCTGCTGTCATAACTGACTGAATTATGAAACGATGAATTTCACTGTTTTAAACGAATTTTATTGCTAAAATCTACTATTAATCCACAGTAAAGTATTTTAACCACTGCTTTTCTCACAAAAGTTTTTAACAATCTAGTTCTAACTAGTAACACTCTAGTTCTAACTAGTATTTTTCTTTTCTTTTGATTTATAGGGGATGCCAGAAATATCGCTTTACAAAATTTGTCTGGAGAGAGTATACGATCTCGTGAAAGCAGGAACTTGGAAATCATGTTCTGTAAATCCATTTTTGAACCTCCCGAGCGGAATCATCGATGATCTAATGGCACCTACGGATTATGACGAAACAAAGGTATCTGAAGTCTTCCAGCTTTTAACAAGTGGCTCGCTGACACGCCTCCACCTTAGTGGCATCAAAGTCCAAGAAGAAAAGCGTTTGTTCTTAGAGGTGATAGAGAAAAATTGCTGCAAGTCTTTGCGATTCCTTTCTTGGTACTCATCGGAACGCAAAAATATTCCTTTGATAGAGGCTCTTGTACTTACCTGTCCGAAATTAGAAGAATTCCGTTCAAAAATCTCACTTAATTTTAATGTCTTCCGAAACTGCAAGGAACTGAGAGTTCTCAAGTTCTACGCTTCCCTCCAGATGCTTTGTCCACTGGATTTAGAAGTGTTGTCATCCTTGAAAAATCTACAGGTGTTTTTCAGTTTCGACTCGAGCGGCGACATAATAGCCACCATTCTGAAGTGCTGTCCTCAGCTGCTTTCGCTGGGACGCAGTGATTCTCTGAATGGTTTAGAAATGATACATACAAAAGCAGTGAGCCAGTGCGACATCGACGACATCAGGATACCCAATCTCTTTCAGTTGAAGAGATGCCTCTGGGGAACAAGAACGAAGCACATGGGAGTCAGTGATGCTGCATATAAAGCAAGTTTTCCTGAGAAAATAAGAATTGCCGTTTCCCTATGCCCTTTTGTCGAAGAGTTGATAATTTACGTTTGTCACACCGATTCTTTTGAGAGTCTGAAAAATTTGAAACATCTCACCCACCTCGAGATAGTTTTCTGTGAATGCGATGGCGATTACATGACAAGTTTCTATGAACTCCTGAAAATAATCGGGCGGAAGCTGAAGCATCTCTCTATCGACGACACGCATCCCGTTCCTGTCGACATCGTCTGTGATTTCTGTCCTCAGTTGCAGAGCCTCGATTTGAGGAGATTTGCAACAGTCAGTGGGCCTGTCCAACATAACATCAATATCCCGCTGAAAAGGCTACGCATAATGTACATTGATCAAAATGCACTTTTGTATCTTCTGTCCAACTGCAAGGGCTTGGTGGAACTGTCTCTTTTCTATGCCTTGTGCTTAGATGACAGTCTCTTAAGCAAGATACTGAAACTGAATCCTCTGGCCGAGCTTAAAATTAGCCACATTACCGAAAGTAGTTTAACGAGAAGGGGATTTCGAATGTTTTTAGAAAAGGCAGTGTCTCTAGAGAGAGTAAATTTCTCTTCGTTGCGACGAGATGTCGATTATATTGTTGAAAACTTAATTCGTGAGTTGAATCTTACAAATGTCACCTATGGTTAAATGTTTGAATCTCATTGTGGCATGCGGATATGTTGTTTCCAATCCAGTTCCTTCATTTTGGTTG
The DNA here is from genome assembly GCA_026543055.1 of Argiope trifasciata. Lineage (NCBI taxonomy): Eukaryota > Metazoa > Arthropoda > Arachnida > Araneae > Araneidae > Argiope > Argiope trifasciata. Next base: position 2,856 of record JAPMOQ010047243.1, on the reverse strand, counting down.
CATTTGGAAGATTTTTTTCGTGACTTGCTTGGATTATGAAAGATCCAAAGAAGGCATCTATCTGCCGAAGAGTCTCCATTATGTGAGGGGTTGGAGACCGAAATCCCCATTTATTCTTTCCCGGTGTTCTCAGGGTAATCTTATTTTGTAGTTCAATTGATTCATCTAATCGGAATTTATTCAAATCAAAACCATTGTTGTTTACATTTCAAAATATATACTTAATATTATTTTCATGTTTTTAATTCTCTTAGAAAGAGATGTGGTTTAATTTTTTCTACGCGAAATCAACAACTTTGGTAAATTTTAAATTAGGGTATTTAGATTTCATAAACGAAGCTTTGTAATTTTTTTAACCATTTTGTTTAAAATAATCTTAATTGATTAATTATTTTTATTTTTATATTCAAGATCTTTGAACCTGTATTAATAGAGGAATTAGTTTACATAAAAGAAGTTTTAAAATTTTTTTACCATTGTATTTAAAATAATTTTAATTGTTTAATTTTCATATGCTAGATTCTGGAATCTACATTAGAGTATTTAGATTTACCAGAAGACATACTATAATTTTTTACCATTTGGTATGAAATAAATCTTTAATTTTTTTATTTATAATTAACTGTCTTAATAATTAATTATAAATAATAATTTTATAGAAAATCTTAAGACTAACTCTCTTGAAAGTTTAAGCATTGTTTTGTCAGTTTTTTAGTAAATGCCACTTAAAAATTGTTTGTATAGACAATAAATTTTTTAAAAAACCTGGAATTCAAAGATGAGGAAATTAAAGGGTCAGAATTTCCTTTGCTAATAGTCTTTATGTTACCCATTGATGTCTGCAATATCCATTTAACATTAAAATGACCTGCATAAAAAATACACCTTCCACAACTATGCATCATTTTCACGGTTTTTTTTAAGGCTATTTGTTATTTTTAAATATTTCATTTCTTTTTTTTTTTTCAAGTAAGCCTAGTGGTAAAATTTTACATTTTATATCTACGAATTATAATAAAATGTAACTCAAATTATAAATGAACATTAATTAATATAGCTATAATTGTTATAATAAAGTGTTTAAAATGATAATTTAAATATATATCATTTAATAATTATATATATATAGTATTTTTAATAAATGACCGTTATACTGAGCAGGTTGATCAATAAAACAGCAATTCAATTCACATATAACATATTCAGAGTTAAGAATTATCTAAATTACAGTAGGAAATATTTAGAAATGTGTAGTAAAAAATTATTAAGCCAATTTCTTTCAAATTATATGCACGTATTTTCTTGATTATGCTGTTATGATTTCTGAATGAAACAAAATTTAATTTTTTATTTCACTACTGGAGGCGCTGCAAAACAGAAAATTTACATATATCTTACTATTCTAATAAAGATCGTTGAAGGAGCACTGTTATGTGGAGATTGAATAAGTATCAACGGTTAAAAAGATTTTTTTTTCATAGTAATCTTATGAAGTGAACTACAAATTAAACAATATGACACGAAAAAGGCTTGTCGAATAACGTCCTCCATGTTTTTGCATGAAAATTAGCATTCGATTTGCGACAAATTCCATTGCATACCCAATGTGATAAGTCAGTTTAATTACGAAATATTTATTTGGTGAAAAAATTCTTCACAGTTCTTGTTTTAGATAGCATGTTAAGAAATATAAATTGCTTGTTTCACAATGCCCTTGTTTCCCCTAGCGACGGAATGGTACAAAATTTTTACTTTCAGAAATTGAAACCGCGTAATCAAGAGTGGAAAAATTTGAGTGAAATTGGCCAACAGTTTTTTTCTTTCCTATATAGAGGTCTAAATAACTTCTGTTTAATTTCTGTCACTCTGTAATTTAAAAAGCTCGATGAGGTTTTTTGTTATATTTATTGGTACTATTTATTTTACTGAATAAATTGCAGATGAGTGAGGAGTACTAAAAAATTACTCTCTGTCAATCACTGAGGATACATAATATAGACTACTGAACTAGCAAAAATAATTCAGAATTTCAAAGAATTTAAATATTTAGTTTTGATTTTTAAACGATCAAATTAAATTCAATGTTAACATTAGCATTGATTTTTATATATTTAGTATTTATATTTATAAAAACTTTTTGGAATATGAAAAAGAAATCAGAACTATCTGAAAATGCGGAAAAAAATATTTAAATAAACCAGGTTCCACTGTAATGTAAATAAATAAAAATTAAAAACAAACAAACTTTTCATTAGTTTCAGCGAAGTGGATATATGAGTCTTTTTAAGCAAATTTTATCCTACAAGTGGCATCAATTCTTCAAATTATCTTGCGAAATTTTATTCTTTTTTTAAACATATCCAGGACGCTTATAATTTCTCTAAATTCTATTATTTTGAAAAAAATATCTTACATGATTTTGATAGATACGTTTCAAATGTTGAAATATAAAGAATATCTGTAAAAATGTATAAGTTGTTGGAAGCATGAATGCTGTAAAATGTTTTAATTAGCGTGAGTAATTGCAATTTATGTCGTTTATTTCATAATTGAAATAAATCATTAAGCAGAATTTTCTATTTTATTTACCATAGTCCTGCTTATAATATTTAACGTAATATTTTTAACACAATGATGTTTTAAACACATACATTCCTTCATTTTTGTAGTCAAATTGTAGCAAGTTGTGGAGTTTTTTTCCCCCTATTTTAAGTCAATGAAATATTGTTAAGTTAAGAAGAAAGTATTGTAGCTTTCTGGGCCGATCACTTTGGAAACAGATAATGAAATGGTATAATAAATATCATCTAAAATAAAGATATACAAAGTTTTATAACTCGCTCAATTTCAGAAATA
>JAPMOQ010047234.1:0-21071 GCA_026543055.1 Argiope trifasciata | reverse complement strand
TGAGAAAGTAGTCCAGTCTGCCCGCTGGAATAAGAAACGTGGAGGACTAAAGGTCGCACCGCTGCTATCAGCATGGGAGATGATAATGGGAAAATGATCACTGTTATATAAATCGTTGCTAACATCAAAGGTTAGCAACGGCAGAAGTTCAGGAGAACATAAGGTCAAATCGAGAGTGTGGAAGGTACGTGTGGGCTCGTGAAAGTATGTCAATTCATCATTATTGAGCAGGCAGAGACAGTTGTTAGAAATAAACTCCTCAATCTGCCTTCCACGAGAGTTTGTAGTACTTGAACCCCACAAAGTATTATGTCCGTTAAAGTCACCCATCAACATAAATGGTGAAGGAAGCTGGTCCACTAAGTTGTCAAGATCTTGTCGACAGATAACATCATGTGGCGGCAAGTAAATGCAGCAGACTGTGACTAACTTCCGTACATGAACTTGTACAGCCACAGCCTGTAAAGTTGTTTGTAAATGGAGAGGTGAGCTCGGATATAGATTTGAAGTAAAGATACAGACACCTCCAGAACTGTGAGATCCTGTGTCTGCATCTTTCCGAACACAGCTGTAGCCACGTAATTTTATATTAATGTTTGGTGTCAAGAAAGTTTCTTGAGCACTTAAGCAGATAGGATGAAATTTGTTAAAAATTGCTTTGATATCACTCAATTTGGACCTTACGCCGCGACAGTTCCAAGAAAGGAAGGTACCCATTAAGAAATTCTACTTGCAAGAAAAGAATTAGTGACTTTGGTTGGAGGTTGCGAGGCATCACAACTCATTTTAAATTCGTCATCCTCTCCCTCAGATGGATGAAGTGAGATTAATTCGGAACTCTTTGGTGCTCCAGTAAAAATAGACGTTAAGTCTTTGTGGACGACACCCTGATTTCCGAGTCCCAGTGCAACAGATGTATGCAATGTGGATTTTTTAAATTTTGCATTTAAATTTTTTTTCGATAGAGCACGTTTTGAAAGCTTCAGCTTAAGAGATTTATTGGTTTTGGGTTTTGTTTTTAGTGTTTCATTTTGAATAGGTTCAGGAGTACTGGTAATAGAGTTCTCTGTTTCAGAATCTGAACATTTATGGATGGGTTGTGTTTTTAATTTACTTTTTTTACAGTTAGAACAGGAGCAGTTTTCACAAAACGGTTTTTGTACAACAGCTGCATAGCTTATTCCAGGTTTTGGAGTTTGGGCCAAAACCTTTCTTCTGGCATCAGGATAGGACATGTTTTCTTTCACTTTAATAGCAATTATCTGTTTTTCTAATTGCCAGCGTTCACAATTTCTGGAGAATGATGTGTGATTGCCTCCGCAGTTTGCGCAAATTTCTGTTGCACAGCACTGCTCGCTATCATGGCCCTTTTCTGCACAGCGGGCGCAAGTAAGTGTCCCGCGGCAATTGGCTTTCGAGTGACCGAAACGCTGGCAATGAAAGCATCTCAATGGGTTTGGAATATAATGTCTGATAGGTAACTTTATGTAACCAACATATATAAACTCTGGTATATTTGGGCTATGAAAAGTTAATATGTAGTGTTTGGTGGAAAGGATTTGCTCATTTCGCCGAATTGAAATCTGCTGTACATTGGTCACTCCGAATGGTTTTAATTCTTTCGCTATTTCTTCTAGGGGAACGTTAAACAATTCCCCGCAAGTTATTACGCCTTTCGAGTAGTTTAAAGATAAGTGTGGACTGACAGTGACAGGAATATGGGCCAAAGCTTTCAATTTTAAAATTTGTTGGGCTTGCTTTTTAGAATTTACTTCAACAAGCAAATCTCCCGAACGCATTTTACGAATTGATGAAATGTCACCTATTGTTGCTGCAAAAGCTTTCTGCACCAAAAATGGAGATACAGTATTAAAAGTCTCATTTGAGTCGGAAACACGTTTGATTACAAAGAAAGAATCATGATGCGATACATTTTGAACAAAAGTTTGGTCTTTTTGATGCCCACTGAAGGGAGTCCGGTTTTTTTTACCCATATGATATGGAAAGAAGATTCGGGCCCGGCGGCACCGCCCACCACGGAGCCCAACAAGGGAAGGCAGCCACCGGCTCTGGCCATTCCCAGCCTCGGCACTTACCTCAGTGCTAGCCGGAACCTATACGCTGGGAGTTACCCCCGGGGACAGTGACCACCCTTAACGCCAAGCCCAAGGAGTAACCCCTTCGCTTGATCCCTAGCAGACTAACAACTTATATTGCCAGCTACCGGCCGATTGATACACCGGGGACCACAGTGCACCACCCGTCCAATGGGTCGCCACGCACGGCAAACACGTGGGGGTAATTGCTGTCCATGAGAAGCAGGAAGCAAACAGAGCGGCGACAGCTTCTCATGGAGAGCTCCCTCGCCTACCCTCGAGGGAAAGAAAAAAAACAGCCAAAAGCAGAAGACGGAGGGGAGATTGAACCGAAAGGGAGTAAAGATCCCTGGGTACCTCGGGATTGGGACACCCGTACTCACCTAAAGAAGGTGAGCCCCTGAGGGGCAAATTCTCAAGGCAGAGTGGTGTATGGTATTTAATCTCCGTAAAACAGCAGATCGAGCAGAGCCATACACCACGCATCCATAATCAATGCGTGATAGAGTCACTGCTTGATAAATGCGGAGCAATGAAATTCTATCCGCACCCCAAGATGTTCTAGAAAGTACCTTCAGGATATTCAGAGACCTGTCACACCTCCTCCGCAAATGTAAGATATGCGGGAGAAAAGTGAGCTTACGGTCAAAAATCACTCCTAAAAACTTTACTTCGTTAACTACAGGAATGGTAGCATTACGGATATGGATTAAAGGATCCAAATGGATGCCACGTTTTCTGCAAAAGTGAACACATTGGCTTTTCTCCGGAGAAATCGTATGCCCATTTTCATCACACCAATTTATTAGCTTGTTTACTGCAATTTGCAGTTGGCGCTCGATTGTATGCATATTGCTTCCATGGCAAGATATCTGTTGATCATCCACATATAATGTGCCTTTAATAGATGGCGGTAAAACATTAAGAATCTGGCTAAAATGAGTTATAAAAAGCGTCTCGCTGAGTATACTTCCTTGTGGAACCCCCTCAGCTTGAATAAAATGATCAGAATAAAAATTACCAATACGTACACGAAATGTTCTTAATGATAAAAAATTCTTTAAAAACACAGGTAAATTTCCTTTAAATCCGAAATTTGAGATAGTATCAAGAATGCCAAAACGCAAAGTACGGTCATAGGCCTTTTCTATGTCAAAGAATATGGAGACTAGATGATTCCGCAGGACGAATGCGTTTCGAATTTGGGTCTCGAGTAGGACGATGTTATCTAAAGTCGAGCGTCCCCTGCGGAAACCACTCTGTAATGGCGGAATACATTCTTTTTTCTCCAATTCAAACACAAGACGGGCATTAACCATACGTTCAAGTGTTTTGCACAGACAACTCGTGAGAGCGATTGGCCTATAGTGCAAAGGATTAGAGGGGTACTTTCCGGGTTTCAGGATAGGAATCACAATAGCTTCATGCCATTATGATGGGAACTTTTGCTCAGTCCAAATACGGTTGAACAAAAATAACAGATTGCACAGAGAAGCAGAAGACAAATGGCGAAGCATGCCATATGTGACTCCATCAGGACCAGGACTGGTATCACGTGCCTTAGACAAGGCCATTAATAATTCATTCATCCTAAATTCTGCATAGTAAGAGTTTTGGGTATTAAAATGCAAAGACTTTCGTTCCGCGCGATTCTTAATCACCATAAAAGCAGGCATGTATGTATCAGCCGCGGAAACCCTTGCAAAGGCTTCTCCAAGAGTATTGACTACGTCTAATGAAGAAGACATCACCTCATTTCCAGAATTCAAAACAGGGAAGGGAAAATCCTTATATATTCCATTAGCAGCTTTTACTTTTTTCCATAACAATTTCTAGAAGTGAAGGATGTGATAGAGGAAACAAAACGACGCCAGGATTCCCTCTGGCTGCACCTACGAACTCTACGAGCATTCGCTCTAGCACGTTTGAAGGCAGTAAGATTTTCCGATGTAGGGTACCTGCGGAAGATATTCCACCGTTTCTTCTGTTCCTTGTAGGTATCACGGCAGGCTTCGTTCCACCACGGTCTCCGAAATTTTCGCAGACGTGGGGAGCTTTTCGGAATGGTATTGTTGGCGGCTTTAAGCAAACAGTCAACGACATTTTGTATTGCGTCAGTAATGTCGGTCGTGCTGACCATACTCTCGGAGATTACTGCTTGTTGCATGAAAGCAGTCCAATTAGCCCTCTGGAAGATATAACGTGATGGATATTGCTTGAAATTAATCTCTGCATAGGAAACCATCAAAGGGAAGTGATCACTCTCATGGAGATCACTTCCAACTATGAAATTAAGCAAAGGTAGGATATCCGGAGAGCACATGGCCAAATCAAGGTAGTGTAAGGTACGCGTAGGCTCGTGAAAGTAGGTTTTCTCATCACTGTTAAGGACGCAGAGACAGTTATCAGATATGAACCGTTCTATCTGCCTCCCACGAGAATTAGTTTTATCAGAGCCCCACAAGGCATTGTGACCGTTAAAATCGCCAAATAATAGAAAAGGTGCCGGCAGCTGGTCCACGAGATTATCAAGATCATGTTGGTTAATCAAGTCGTGTGGTGGTAAATAAATGCAACAGACTGTGACTAATTTTCGTGCATGAACTTGCACAGCCACAACCTGTAATGAAGTTTGCAAATTTAGAGTTGTGCTCGGGTATAAGTTAGATGTAAAGATACAAACGCCACCAGTGCCATGGATGGTATCCTTCCGAATACTGTTATAACCACGTATTTTAAGAGGGATGTTGGGAGACAAGAAGGTTTCTTGGAGTCCAATGCAAACAGGATGAAAGTGATTGATGAGATCTTTAATGTATTGAATTTTAGAACGAAGGCCGCGACAATTCCATGAAAGGAATGTACCCATAAAAATGTAAAAGGAAAAAAGTTGTTTATTTAAAAGAAGTTGATGGAGTTGCTGGAGCATCGCAACTCATTTTTAACTCATCCTCTTCTTCCGATGGGTGAAGGGAGATAAGTTCAGGACTTTTTAAGGGATCACCAAAAATTGACAGTAAGTCCTGTTGAACAATACCCTTATTTGCTAAACTTATAGAGACAGAATTTTTAGAAGTAGACTTTTTAAATGTTGTCGGTAAATCGTGTTTTGTTAGGCCTCGCTTTGAAAGTCTAAGTGCCAAAGAATTTTGTGATTTCGATTTAGGCTTACGCTTACGGCCATGAGATGGCTCAGGAGCATAATTTGAGTCACATTCAGAATTTGAAGATTGTGCTTGAATAGGCATTTTCGTTTTTTCTATTTGAGTATCTTGGTTAGTAATAGTTGGGGGATTTTTTACAACAGCTGATGCATAGCTTGAACCTTCTGTAGGAGTTTGAGACATAACCTTGCGTCTTGCTTCAGGATATGAGATGTTCTCTTTAAATTTGACTGCAACTATTTTCTTTTCTAGTTGCCAACGTGGACAAAGTCTGGAATAAGAAGTGTGGTCTCCATTGCAGTTAGTGCACTTTTCAGGTGCAGAACACTCCTGACCATCATGATCTTTTCCTGCACAGCGGGCACAAGTCAGAGTCCCGCGGCAGTTAATTTTAGAATGACCAAACCGTTGACATTTGAAGCAACGGAGTGGATTAGGAATATATGGTCGTACAGGCAAATTTATGTATCCTGCTTTAATTGATTCAGGTAATTTGGGATTATTGAAAGTAAGAACGTAGTGCTTTGTATTAAGGAGTTGTCCATCCCGCCGAATGGTAATCTGGCGTACATGAGTTACCCCTTGATATTTCAATTCATTGGTTATAACTTCAACAGGAACATTGAATAATTCCCCACAAGTTATTACTCCTTTGGAAGAATTCAAAGATTTATGAGGACTAACGTTTACCGGGATTGTTGCCAAGGCTTTCAATTTCATAATTTTCGTGGATTGTTGACGGGAGCTTACCTCAACAAGCAGATCACCAGATCAAAGTTTGCGGATATTACTAACTTCACCAACAGTAATTAGAAATGCCTTTTCAACCAAGAATGGTGACACTGTGTTAAAAGTTTCATTTTCATTAGAAATACGGTGTACAATAAAGAAATGATCGAAATATTTTTCCAGAGATTGAATTTGAAATTATTGATGCCCACTGAAGGGACCCTTTTTCGTAGCGGCCATGCGATATTACAAAAGATTCGGGCCCGACGGCACCGCCCACCATGGAGCCCAACAAGGGAAGGTAATTACCGGCTCTGGTCATCTCCAGCCTCGGCATCCGCCTTAGTGCTAATCGGTACCTATACGCTGGGAGTTACCCCCGGGGACAGTGACCACCCTTAACGCCAAGCCCAAGGAGTAACCCCTTCGCTTGATCCCTAGCAGACTAACAACTTATATTGCCAGCTACCGGCCGATTGATACACTGGGGACCACAGTGCACCACCCGTCTAATGGGTCGCCACGCACGGCAAACACGTGGGGGTATTTGCTGTCCATGAGAAGCAGGAAGCAACTGATGGGTTCGAATACATCCCATTATCAGTTTTTAAAACAGGATTAAAAGTTTCGCGATAGATCCCATTGACGGCTTTTACTTTTCTCCATAAAAGCTTGCTGGGAGTAGAGGATGTGATGGAGGAAACAAACTTCATCCATGATTCTCTTTGGCTACGACGCCGAATGCGGCGAGCTAGAGCTTTTGCTCTTTTAAAAGCTACCAAATTCTCCATAGTAGGGTACCTCCGAAAGATGTTCCACAGCTTTTTCTGATGTTTATGACTGTCGCGGCAGGCTTCATTATGATTGAAGTCTAAGAAGGTACAATTTAATCCTATTACATTAGTTTAGTTACATTAACTTCCCCGTTTTAAAGCAACACTAGGGATATTTTGGAACGAACCTCATAATTTTGAAAATTTAATCCAATGGTGGGATGGAAAAGTCTCCTTTCAAAGTGGAATGTTCGCTTCTTTGTAAATATTTGTCGTCTTTGGGGTGCTCGGTCATCGTCCTGTAAATAAAAGTCTTCTGTGCTTTAGTCTTTCAACTGAAGGACTGATTATTGTGTTGTTAATCTTCTACACCATACATCTCACTATACAAGTAAACAAACCCGATTGATTAGAAGGATAGGGAAATCCGAAACAATATATTCACAAAAATAAAAATTATTAACTCCATAATTTAAAGTTAAGTCATTATCAAGCATTTTTTTCTGTTTTATTGGTAACATAGAAGTAATGAAATTCCAGATTATCTTCTTTCTTCCGTCCAAGAACATATCCAAATCCGACTAAGCTCGAAGGAAAATTTTGGAAAAATTGAATTTGTTTCAAAACTATTTAAAACTACGGTTTCAAGATGTATTATTAATCATACCACCAAATACTATGGTTGGTTGTGTGTGGGTTGTGTGGGTTTTAATGGCGCAAAAGCCATACTTGGCCATACTGCGCCAAACGTATGGTAGATTAACTGGACCAAGGTGCTAAAACATGGTCTTATATTAAAAATATGTTATAAATTCCTCATAATTATATACATTTCAGCAAAAGACCTACTGAAGAATCTAAAAACAAACAGCATTATGTTACATGTAGATCAAATCTATAATTTTGGGTGGGAAAGGAACAAGTGAAATATTGTAGACGTAAAACATAATGATAAAATGCTTAAAACACGGCAAAAATGAGTAAGTTTTTAAAATTCACGAATTTAGATTTCAATCATTTAAAATTTATTTCAATTTAGATTTTAAATTCGTTTCAGTTTAGATTAAAAGCTATACAAATAAGAAAAAAACCAAACCGACAATGGTCAGAAAAAGGGTTGCATGAATGCTACGTATTTCTATATTTCGTATGAATTGTGTATTTTCTTTTTTCTTTTTGAGGCTGGATTAAAGGTACAGAATTAACTTCTGTTGATTCTTCCAAATCCTCTGACATATTATATTCTAAAATGTCACAATCCGATGCAGTAGATGAGCTCATTTCAGAATCTGCATCTGATTCTGAAGACTGTAAAACATTTTGTTTGCCTGGGTCGAAAACAGGTGTAGATTGTGGTATACTTTCTACAAGAGGAGTTTTAATAGATGCTGCCTTCGTAGTTTTTAATGTCGAAATATTATGTTCAATAGGAGTAGAGGCTAAGCAAGATTGATTTGCATAAAACTTCGAAACTCTTTCAGCCTTAGATACATTAGTTTTTACTGGTGACTCTTTTTTAAGTTTTTTTCGGTGTGTAACCAATTGATAACCAGTTAAATCAGAATCAGGAGCTTCTACAGAAACTGGCGCACAGCTCACAGTGGAAGAATTCTGCACCGATGCTGTTACAGTGTCTGAAGGCTGTAAGCTGGTACCAGATGAAAGATCGGCAAGATCCCACTGAGTGGATATTGTAAAGGGAAGATTTCTTAACCGCTGAAGCGTAACTATTTCCAGCTTTGGGTGTTTTCAATTTTACTAGTTTTCGGGCTTCAGTATAGGATATGTTATTTTTTACTTTTGTCGATATAATTTCCTTTTCCTGCTTCCAGGAAAAACAATTTCTGGAGAATGATGTGTGTTCTCCCTTACAATTGACACATTTTTCTTTAGCAGTGCAATCAGTGCTGTTATGGCCAACTTCCGCACAGCGGGCGCATGTCAGTGTCCCTCGGCAGGAAGATTTAGAGTGCCCGAATCGTTGGCATTGGAAGCATCTCAATGGGTTTGGCATATATATTCTAACAGACAGTCTCATATATCCTGCTTTGATGTATTCAGGTAATTTGGAATTGTTAAAAGTGAAAACGAGGTGTTTTGTATCTACAAGTTGTCCATCCCTTCGTATTGCAATACGTCGGACATGGACAACTCCCTGACTTTTCAGTTTTTCAGTGATTTCATCAATGGGAACGTTAAACAACTCCCCACAGGATATAACTCCCTTGGCTGAGTTTAATGTTGGATGAGAAGTACCAGAAATGGGTATATTTGACAAAGATTTTAAATTTATAATTTGCTTAGCTTGTTTCGATGATCCAACTTCGACCAGAAGGTCCCCAGATTTCAATGGATTTTACCTCTCCTATAGTTCCAGAAATACCCTTTTCCACAAGAAAAGGAGACACACCATGAAAAGTTTCTTTAGAATCAGAGTTTCTGTGAATTATAAAAAACGTTGGAAAGTTATTTTTAGAAATCGATGCAATAGGTTGCCCACTGAAGGGAGCCTGCTTGGATTTTCCCATGCGACATTGACAGAAATTATGCCCGACGGCACCGCCCACCACGGAGCCCAACAAGGGAAGGCAGCCACCGGCTCTGGCCATTCCCAGCCTCGGCGCTTACCTTGATGCTAGCCAGTACCTATACCCCCGGGGACAGTGACCACCCTTAACGCCAAGCCCAAGGAGTAACCCCTTTGCTTGATCCCTAGCAGACTAACCACTATGGTGACTAGGTACCAGCCGATTGATACACCGGGGACCACAGTGCACCACCCGTCTAATGGGTCGCCACGCACGGCAAACACGTGGAGGTATTTGCTGTCCATGAGAAGCAAGAAGCAAACAGAGTGGCGACAGCTTCTCATGGAGAGCTCCCTCGCCTACCCTCGAGGGAAAGAAAAACGACAGCCAAAAGCAGAAGGTGGAGGGGACATTAAACTGAAAGGAGTTAAAAGATCCCTGGGTACCTCGGGATCGGGACACCCGTACTCACCTAAAGAAGGTGAGCCCCTGAGGGTACCAAATACTATGAATACAAAAATTATTTGAAAATATCATATATTTTGTGAAATGGGAAATTTTGAAATAAATTTTAATAAATTTAATCAAAACGGTTAACAATCTAAACAAAACTGTAATACAGCTATCTTTTTTTCCTTGTACTCAAATTATAGAATATAATGATGAATGAAATAAACCAAAATTGAAGAAAAATTTTGACATGGTGAAAAGTTATTTGTAAAAAATACGTATATAGGCATTTTTTTCATAAATTCACAATTTAATTTTTCTGAAAACATCTACAAATGAAAAAGTATTTCATCAACAATAAAACTTTTGGTTCATTTCCTTTCCCATATTATTTAAAACACACGCTGAATTTTTTATGTAAATACATCGATTAGTTTTTGAGGTATCATGTTACCGGTGCAGAATTTTTATGAAAATGAATATTCTGAGAAAATAGAAGGAAACGAGAAATTTTAGCTGAAAAATAGGATTTGCTGCAAATTCCTCTGGATGATAGGTCAGGTTTACCTTTTCCTAAAAAAATAAACTGTATTGGAAAGAGAAAAGTCTAAAATACAAAAAATAACAATAAAAAAAAGTTCGCTAATATGGTTGATAACCAGCGTTTTTAACATACTCCGATACCTGAAACATATTCATTCTGTAAAATTTGAAAACAAAAATTTCCCTGTTTTCAAATTCAAAAGGATTCACACCAAGTCCCTCAATATCAAAAACTGATTTTATGGACGATCCTTTCTTCTTACAAACGTATACAGAACAAAAAGTGGTTGCTGAAGCAAATAAGAGAAAGTGACGTCGTAAAAACACCCCGAAAACCTCCCGGTTGTAAAATTAGATCTCGCAATCAAACACAGGCCGAATTTACGAGAGTCTTCCGGATGCAGTCAGAATGATGGCGAGAAACTCCTGAGAACTCTCGCGGGAAGAGATAAAAGAGGTTTTCCTGCCAAGTCTTGGCGCTAAGGTGCCGTTTTATACCACTGTGTTTCGTTTCTATCATTCAATAAGAAAGACCCGTGACCACGCTAAAACAGTTCTTTCGTGCTGGAGCAAATTCTATGTTTCAAATGAAAGATCATTTATACATTTGGACATTTACAGTTTCTAAACATACTGTTATAGTTTTTAAAAAAACTGTAACTAATATAAATATGTCATTCATATTCAAATATTCATTATACTTATGACTGAAGTTGAATTTTAACATTAAATTGACTTTAAGCTCTAGAATTGAGGGAATGTCCGTTAAGTGGTGAATGCTTAAATCCTACTTCAACTAAAAATATTTTTCCTTCTCTAAACTAGTCCTTATATCTATGAGTCTTTCAAAATACGTTTAAAATATACTGAACGTGACTGGTAAAGCCATTTTATGTTTCTAAATTATACTGGGTCATAAATAAAGTTATTTTAAGTCTTTTAAATTAAAAATGGCGCCTCGTATAATCAAGAAAGTAACAATCACTTATAGTAAATCGTATATAATACATCACTTATAGTGTAGATTATTCTGGATTTTTTGAGACAGACTATAGCGTTTCTAGCGACAAGAAAGGAAAGTTACAAATATTGAAAAGTTTGGTCCAAAAATTTTGCTTGAAAAAATATTCGTTAAACCTAAATAAAAACACCCACAAAAAAAAGGCTTCATGGAGTTTTCTGCAAAATTCACAGAGATATTTAAGCTTAAAAGTATCAACCTGTCATGATTTGAATATGGATTCGTCCAAAATTAAAAATCCTGCTTTCCATTATTTCTACCTCACTCCACACGTTTTTCAGATTTTTTTTTCTGTTACTTTTCTTCACTGCTTAAGTTTCACTTCACCAGTGTTGAGCTATAAAAAATCATACAATAATATATGATGATGCATTTTTCAATTTAGGATGAACTCTTTTTCAAAGCATGGAAAGTTCCCAATTTTAAACATAAAATATATTGCTCAATTTCAACTAACTGGAACTTAATCCTCCTTTTTTATTACGGTACTGTGTATATTTTTTAAACAGGATTTCACCTGATTTTTGAATTATTTTTAGAACTTCCTTATTTCGTAAAATAAGTTATAACTAGTCCCAAGAAATTTATCTTAGTTCCTTCACTATAATTGAAGGCTATTTATTTGGACGTACGAGATGCTATTTTCAATTTAAAAGGATTTTTTCGATAACCTGTTTATAAGTGTCCAAGAAATATTTTGATTTATGGAGAAATACATGTGGAGCTCTGTAAATATATTTTTATTCTTCATTATCAGAAGGAGGAAGTATAAGAGTGCGGTTTTTATCCATTTCTGGTAGCTATCTGTAAGACACATGAGTTGATGTAAAGTTAGGGCAAAGGGGTAGCAAGGGTTGAGTTGTATGGGGTTTATTGACGCAAGAGCCATGTTTGGCTAAACTGCGCCAACAAAAGGTAAAAGTATAAAAGATATTTTTTTTAAACTCATTAGGGGTAACAAGGGAGAAATGGCAATAAGAAAATATTTAGTTTTTAGAAAATATCATGTTTTCCTTGAATCAGTAAAATCAAAGTATTAATCCTTCAGAAAACGCATTTTGATATTATACTTATAAATTAGTTCATCCAAATGTGCTGGAAACAAATGTAATTTTTACATTTTTAACAGAAATGTTAAATAAACAAATTACCGTAAGTAGGAAGAGATATAATATAAACCTTTAAATATTATTTTGGAGAATTTAAGAAAAAGTCAAATAAATCACTCATTGTTGGTTAAAAATACCAATGTTTCAGATTTAATCTTTATTCAATATGAAAATACTATACCTAAAGATCTTTTTTACCCATATTTTTTAAAAAGTCTATTCCAGAATCAAAGAAGTTTGGACTTTATTTTCAGATCTTAAAAGAAATTTCAAATATTTTTGGGAAAAACTTCTATACAACCTGTCGGATTACATAATAAATCGCATATTTTCGATTAAAAAATACCACTGTTCCAAACTTCATTTTTATGTGTTGAGAATTATTGAATCTATATCTATAGTTCTATTTTACTTGCATTAAAAACAAAATATATTTTAAAATCTATGAAGTTTTAACCTTATTTTCAGATCATAAAAAAAGACTTTATTAGAAAAGAATTTATTTTCAGATGCTTTTTCTGGGAAAAGCATCTTTACAACCAACTCGGATATCTTAGAAGAAATTAAAATCGCAGAAAATGCTCTATTATACATATATAAACACCATCTAAGAATCATAAATCGGAGTTGAGGATGGTGCCGTCAAATAATCACACATCAACAAAGATTCCATCCCGCCGATTCCTGTATCAGTATCGATCCATCAACTATCTTCTCGCCCGAAAGTCTTAGTCCGAATTCCTGCCGATGACAACTCCGAAACAAATCACATCGATCAGAACCCTCCGAGAGGAATTCGATTGCTTTCCTGAAAAGCGTTCTACGCAACCGGTTCAAAGAGAGCGATTAATGAGAAATTAATTGAAAGGCCGGAAGGAAGGAGGGGAGGAGCACTGTCCTTTCAGAGAGCGAGAAATGTTTTCAACAGAATGAGTCACGCGTGGACCGTCTAATACAGAAATGGTGATATCGTCCTTTGTTGTTAACAAAGTTTTAATAGTTTAATACTCGGATATAGCTATGAAATCAGTTTCACTATTCAGCAAATGAATCATTTATGAATTCATTTCCTAATACATTGTTTTTATGCCTATCTACTTTTTTAGAATACATTTGTAAAATATCCTTCTCCGGAAATAAGGCCTAGCATAATTTTTTCCAAGATGATCACAATATAAATCTTGTGGCGGTATGTATTGAAGTCTCGCGCCAATGTGAAGATTGAATAACGCCAAGGTTGTTTGGTTGGTTTGTTGGTTTTATTGGCGTAAAAGCCAGTCCTGACCATACTGCGCCAAACGTATAAAATAACGCCAAGGATCGAACTCGTGACCTTATGATTTGCGTTCGCTGCAGCTGCGTAACATATCCGCTAGACAGAAGTGATTACAAATATTTAGTGGCTGTTACTGGCTTATTACGATACCACAATACACCCCCACCAATAAGTCTACGAATAGAAGAAGGAATTTTTCAACGCCACACGTTATGGAGAGGAAGAGTAAATGTTGCGTCAACTGAGTCTGACGACTTTTGGTGGCGCCAACCAAATTCCTGGATACAACTCGGCATCGCCCAACACCAAACCAACTGCGAATGGACAAGTCAAAAGATTCCGAAGACAACTAAAAGCAGCCATCATGGCACATTAAAAAGTGCAATGGTCCTTAGCATTGCCAACAATCCGCTTGGAATTCAAAGCAACATGGAAGGGTGATCTGGAAGCTACAACTGCAGAGATGTTATATGGTGCTCCCATTCGACTTCCAGGAGAATTTTCATCTCCAGCAGTGGACAGTTTCGATCCACAATACAGGAGTAATTGTTTTCTTCTAGTGGCTATGTTGCCAGGCTACCGACCAAAAGGTACCCAAGCTCTTTTCCGAGCCAACACCACCTGCCATAATCTCGTTCCGAAATTAAATCCAAAATGAGGTATATAGGTATTTTTATAGGTGCTATATGTTGTTTCAAATCTATAATATTGCTTCCCAACATGGTTAGTTCAATCCTGGAAAGACTGTTTTACGACGAACTCTGTTGGTTGCCGAATCAATAATCTCTAGGGCTGGAGACAAACTTGGCAACTATTTGGCTACTTGTTAAATACTTTGGCGATAAAATAGATAAAACTGGAAACTTTTGGAATTTTGGTGATGGAGCCAATAGGAACCGATATATGCCTGATTATTCCAGAACTTCTCTGGCCGGCTTCTTGAACTATAAAAGACCGGCAGTCTAAACTGAAGTCAGCCTTGTATCGAGTTGTCGGGCACAGAATAGTGGAAAGAATCAACGAAGAAGTCCGGCGAAGAGCAAGAATTGTGTGGAGCTCAAGCGATTGCTGAATAGAGCTGTGAGCTGCGTTTTGGTATCGATTGTAAAAGCAGCATCGAGTAGTGTGAGGAGTATCCAGTCGTGTGGTAGTGATTCGGCAACTGGATACAGTTAAAGTGGGCAGACAATGGTGAACTGCAGCAGTTTGGAAAGACCATAGAGAGTAGCTACGAATACTTCCTTCTTCTGAATTCTGTCTGGCCGCTTTGTGCGCTGTGATTGTTACTACTACTTGTGTGCTACTGTTTATTGTAGTGTGCAGCTATGTGTTACTATTGTTCGACTCGGATGTATATTTGTTGTCTGTATATTCGTTTCTAAAACTTGTTTTTTCATCGATCAACAAAACAAAGTAATCCTGAGTTCCGTAGAAATATTATTACTGAAAAATCAGAACTGCTATTATAACACGTATAACTGTTTGATAAATATTTAGTATGTATGCAAATCATTAGAAAGTTTAACGAATTTTAAGATAATAGTTTTATGATTTTCTGATAAGATGAGTGCAAATACAAAGCTCGATTTCTATGAAATTTGCAACAAATTGCCTGTACAAGTTCCGAAATACTTAAAGTTCATTTCATCGCACATGCGCATAATCTGCTTCAGTTCAATGCATTGTAAATTTAAAATTGACATCTAAAATAAAGAAAGCCTGGTTCTTTAATCACCAAATAACCCTCTAAGAATGAATGTTAGATTCAATAAAAATACTAAATTCCTTCCAAAAGTTAATATTTCGTACTTACAGAGTGCCAGTGCCATGTAAGGCATTTTGCGTCATGGCTTCCTTTTTAAGAGAGTAAACGAGAGAGATTTGGGGAGACGAATACAATTGATTTACATTCTGTATTGTAGGAAGTAAAATTACACAATTTAAATATCGGTTGAGTTTTCCAAAACAAATGTGGTTTTTTTTATACACAGAAAATAGTAAATGTATTTATTAGCCTTTGTTTCTAAATAAATACCATATTAATTCATTTAAAGTAATTATTTTGGTTGACAACAACAAAAAAACTCCAAAATACTATCTAAAGTTAAATATCTAAGTATAAAAATCTAAGAAAAATCCCCTAAAAATTGTCCTGTATTTGTACCTATGGCTCACATTTTTAGTAATCAAAATAAAATTTTTAAATCTTTATTTTATTACAACATTTTGTTGGTGCAAATTTAAAAAATAGAAATAAAAAACTACAAAAGTAAAGGTAGTCTCTAAACTTTTTAAGGAATTTATGCTAGTTATAGTAGAGAAACACTGATATTGAATGGTGAGATCTAACAAAATAATAAATATTATGTCACAAAATTTTTATTTATAATTCAGATTTAATAAAATTAGCTTTAATATTCGACTTCAAACTCACTTTCAGGGCATGGAAAAGTTGAATTTTTTTCGAACTTAGGTTTTAGATTTTTTGTATAAATATAGCCATACGTCAGTTTTAATTTCAATCAAAAAGAGCCAATTTATAAAAATATGCAGTGCATATATCGATCAATTTAAGTGCGAATCACATGCTATATGATGACTAAAATTGATAATTTGGAGAAAATATCTCTTGGCGGATTCTGGTCGCCGTTATGTGAGCTGCATTATGCGATCTGCGAAAACTTCCGTTTGTTTGTTTGTTTGGATTTTTCTGGCGCAAAAGCCATGTCTGGCCAAACGCGAAAACTTCCGTTAGACTATAAAAAAAAGGTAAATGTCATGCACATAAATTTTATGAAAAAAGTAAGCTATGATTAGTTAAGAAACCCAGTCCAAAACAGAGTTAATAGTCCGTTTAGCATTAGGACAAATTTAAAAATTAAATAAAACTTATGGACTTCAAATATATCGAAAAGTTTATGCCAAAAGGAAGAAATAACTACAAGCTTGTTAAAAATGAAATTATCAAGAAATAAATAACTATCGATCTAAGGTAGAAATTAATAACTAAAGGACTAAGTTTTGAAACCATAAGAACAATTTGAATCCAATCGCAAAAACAAGAAGCATTAGTAGAAGCTGCATCAACATGTTAAAGAGTCATTTGAATTCTTACTTTGAAGAGTCTTTTGAATTTTTACTTTGAAGTGTCTTTGAGAATTTACTGCCGAGAAAGGCTACTTAGATACTTTTCCGTTAGCCAGGCTCAAGCATTAAGTCGCCAATAATGAAGCAACCAACGTCAAACGGAATATCGTCGATTTTAACTTTTTGCCGCCACATCTTTAAAGCAAATCGCGGTCATTTTGTCATCTGCTCGAAAATGGCGACTATCTGATTTCGCCAAAAATTTGCTTGGCGACATTTGAGCACGGATAACGGAAAAGTACCTGGATGAATTGGTATTTTGATGAAAAAAGGACTTTAAATTAGAAATTCGGAACAACTTTGATATACACCCCCAAATTGGAAATTTGGCGACTTTTTTTTCTCACCAAGCAAAATATCTGCTTTTGGCGCCTTTTTTTTTCTCGCCAAGATGGATTTTCGCGAAACACAAATAATTAATCCTACCTAAAAAGCAACCCTAAAAAGTCCGTAGGGAGTGCCAGATTTGGCGCGTAATTTTTGGGGGTGTATATCAAAGTTGTTCCAGAAATTCGATAATATTTGAGAAATTTCAATTTTTTTCAGATTTATTTTGCGTTATGCTTTACAATTACTTTCCGTCACTCTCAATTTCTGAACGTTACTGCTTCTTCGTTACTGCACAGAAAAATTTAGGAAGACCAGGTTTTCCAAAATGATATGAAACTTTGCTTCTGCATATCGAAAATTCGGTGAAAATATGCTTTGGGTCCCCTGCTTGGCGAATTTTCAAAAAATCGCCAACTGGCACGTTTTTACGTGTTGCCTCGCGGAGTTGAATGCACTGATACGCAAAAACGCGCCAGTTGGCGACTTTTTGAAAATGCGTCAAGCAGGGGACCCAAAGCACAGATTAACCCGAAAATTCTAGAAAATTCACTAACATTATGCTTTTCTACCAATTTCATGAAACCCACTCTCAGACTGGTGTAAAAATTCTACCTCTGATAGCAATATCAAATAAATTTCATTTAGTAATTGGAAAGCGTTTTTAGATGCTGGGATTTTTATACTTTTTCTAAAAATTTTAGCTTCATTTCTTCCATTATTTCAGACACATCCGCTTTGTTTGGCAGACCCTCTGTCCATTGTTATAAATGTCATTTTTAAGAAGTATTTAGTCATTCATTGTCAATACAACGTCAAGGTCGTGAGATAGTTACTAATGCATTCGTAATGGAGATAAAGTGTCTTGGATAAAATTGCTACACAGTATTTGAAGCTACAATTCCTTCTGAATTTGAGAATTTAAAATTCAAAATGTTGAAATGCACTTGGGGCTGTGAAATACTATTGATAAAAAATGTGATGTACTTGCTGAAATAATTGTACATCTCACAGGAATCACTCTCATCTAGAGGAGAAAGAAACTGGATATTCGAAAACTGAACTGTTCATTAGGAGAAATAAGGTAATGTGATTGAAATAATTATGAACCTGATGATACAGCCAATGCATTCCTTTGAGAATTAACCTGTTTTAAAAGATTTATGTTCTATGGAGCAATAAGAAGGTTGAAAACTGAAACTGAGATGATTGTCATAAAGTAGTCAATGCATCCCATGAGAAGTAATCCTATCAAGATGACTGCTCCTATTTATTGATTGAAATACTGATGAACCTGATGATATAGCCGATGCATCCTATGAGAATTATCCTTTTCCAGGAGAGAAATGAGAATGAAGGTTCGGTAAAATCCTATTTTAGCCCACCTCTGGCGACTTTTTCAAAATCTCGCCAATATTTCAAAATCACGCCAAATCGAAAGTAATTGAAAGTACCAATAAGATTAAACAGTTTTCTAACGGAGTTTAAATCAACCAATGAGGTTCCGTAGGGTTGCCGCATTTCTCTTCAGATGTTGTCAGAGTTGCCATTTTTAAATCATTATCGCTGATAATTTGGCGAGTTTTTAAATTGGCGTCAGAGGTGGGCTAAAATAGGATCGACCTGAATAATCTTATCAAGATTATTATTCCTATTTATTGATTGATATACGGATGAACATGGTGGTATAGCCGATGCATTCCTATGAGAATTATCCTCTTTTGAAAGATGAAGGTTCTATAAAGCAATAAGGAAAGTTGACAACTGGAATTGTGATGATTTTCATAAAGTAGCCAAAGAATCCCATGAGCAGTAATCCTATCAAGATGATTGCTCCTATTTATTTATTGAAATGATGATGAACTGATGATGAATCCTATGAGAATCATCTTCATCAATGAGGGAAATGAAGAATGAAGGTTTTTACGGAGCAATAAGAATGTTGTTAATTGGAATTGTGATGAGCCTGACAAAGTAGCCGATGCATCCCATGAGTAGTACTCCTATCAAAGTGGCAGCTCCTATTTTCTTGTACTCTGTCCAATCCGGTTTCGAACAGCGGCGCCAAAATCGAATCGAATTCCAATAGAAATTTTGAACTGGTTTCCAAACATTCAGGATGTATGTTTCCAGAATATAAACCAACAGCAAGTGAAGAAGCATCATTTCGTATGATTAAATGTTATATTATGTCCTTTAATAAAACATTCAATGCTCAAAAGCAAATATACCAACAACAATATATAAACTTTAAAAGATTGAATATTTATAAATTAGACCTTAGTGATAGGGAGTTGAGTTGCAATGTTTTATGTTATTTAATTGAAAAATGAATAAATCTCGCGAATGTATATGTCTTTGAGCGACTAGCATCAAAACACTTTTAAAGGAAAAAGTTACTGAATAGAGTGGGATGTAAATCTTTCTTCCGTGCCTTTACTAGAGAGCAAAGAATCGTATACTTATGATATCTCTATAAGGTAATACGACTTTTTAAATTTTGAGTAGATTATACATCTTTTAATTTATGTCGTCTTATTGATTCGGTAATAATTCAATAATTCTCCATTATATCAATATCCCGTTTTTCTGGCTGGATGAATGGGAAGCTATAATAGGATTTAAATGATCATAAGCTTAATTTCAATCCATTTTCTGATAATGATCGTAAAATCGTCTTGTATGTGAATATGCCTAGACAATAATAGACTATTTCCAGTTTTTGAATTGTTTACTTAAATTTTCCGATTTACTTTTTATAAAACATTACAATTTTTTCCTAATTTTCTATATTATGTTATATTTTGTGCCCTAAGCATATGTTTGATAATTGAATAGTAATTATCTGATACATCTCTAGACTAACATTTCGAGATAAACGCGAGCTTCTGAATAGCTCAATTAAGGAGAATCTCATTCCTACTATATTATAATAAAGTATAAAATTAATCCAACTAATTATTTGGCATTATAATGCATACTTTCCAGATACATATTGCCACCAAATTTATTTCGGTATATTTTAATTAAACATTTTCACGTGCAATATTTATAATAAAAAAAGCTTAAAATAACATTGATAATAAAATGACAAAAAAAAATTCTGTTAAAAATTCGAATAAGTAATAATGTTTGGAAGTCAGCTATGAACCATCAGGTTTTCATTGACTTTTTGATTTATTTTACAAAAAAATGTTTTTCCTGATTTTCTGTAAATTATCTTCATATTTTGAGTGCAATATTTTTCTAATTTAGTTGAACTTGTTGCAGTTTAATCTGAGAACCAAAAGATGGGAAGATGTCATGAAATCTTTCTGCACTGATCCTCATCAAAGCAAATGAAATAAAATTACATACAATGAGAATTGCTACATTTTTGTAAATAGTACATCTTTTAAACATGAAAAGTTTTTCTTTAAAATTTTTCTAGCCTTACTTTGTTTAGATTTGCTTTAACCAGGTAACTTCATTTTCAATAGGTATGTACAATGTGTTCAAATCTTTGTTTTTGCGAGAATTTATTAACTGATCAAAATAAATCTTATTCTCTTTATTACAATTTTTGCTAACTTTACTATGCAACCATTTGTATTGCTTTCGGTAAATACATATGCTTCATTGCTTGACTTTTAAAAAAGAAACATGAGTGACTTTAAAGAATGAATTCTGCTGTTAACTGCAAGTATTAAGCTTTGTGACAAAGAAAAATTAATTTCAGTTGATAAATCATAAAAAATAGCTTTTAATTTTTATTTGTAAAAACTGTTTTTCTTTTGTTTCTAAAATGATGAATGCGTCCGTCAGAGATTAGAGGCATTCATCAAGGGATAAATTAATTATTTCTCTATTAATCTAAAAAATGAATTCAGAATAGGAACATCCATCAAAGCGTTTTTAGAATTTCATTA
>JAPMOQ010047227.1:43976-71452 GCA_026543055.1 Argiope trifasciata | reverse complement strand
ATTCGCAGCTGATAAACGGCTTAGGCGCAACGATTCTTGGGTCAGGATGGCCGAACGGTCTAAGGCGCCAGACTCAAGAGGTATCTTGCTCTGATGCAGAGAGCTGAGAATTCTGGTGCACGAATGTGGGCGTGGGTGCGAATCCCCCTTCTAACAGGGATTTTTTTTTATCTTTTATTTCTGGTCTCTTATTTAGATGTTCAAGTAAAAGTACATTGATAAAGAATATTTTTTAAAGAACATTTTAAACTGTAAAAAAAACTAATACCTTTTGTTCTGAAAATAGTAGTCCTCATAATTAACACTTCCGCCTTCTAAAAAGAAGTTTTCTATCAGAAACAATTAAGGTATTTTCATAACATTAGCAGCTGAAAAACGGTTTCAGCGCAGCGATTCTCGTGTCAGGTTGGCCGAGCGGTCTAAGGCGCACGACTCAAGAGGTATCTTGCTCTGTTGTAGAGTGCTGAGAATTCTGGTCCATGAATGTGGGCGTGGTTTCGAATCCCACTTCTGACAGGGATTTTGTTCATTGTTCCCTTATTTTCTATTATTTAAATGTTGAAGTAATTGTGCATTGATAAAAGATATTTTTTAAATAAAATTTTAAACTTTAAAAAAAAATTCCTTTGGTATATGAAAATAGAATATAAGATTAGAAGTCCTGTTTATTCGTAATCCTATGTTCTACAGAAAGTGGAAGTTATAGAAATTGAAATGAAATTTAATTGATTAAATTTAATTTATTTAAATTTAACTAAAATTTAAAAAATTAATCCTGTATTATTTTATCGAATAATTTTCATTGCATTATTTCAGATTCTGATGAAGTGTAAGAAAAATTTTTGAAATTTTTGAAGCAATTATTTAATTCGTTAATTTTATCACTAAACAAAAGGAAAAATAGAAAGAAAAAAAAGCCAAACTTATTTGTTTTTTCTTTTAAAAATATCCTTTATCAATGCACATTCACTTCAACATATAAATAAGACAGCAGAAAGAAAAGATTAAAAAAATCCCTGTCAGAAGTGGGATTTGAGCCCACGCCCACATTCGGGGACCAGAATTCTCAGCACTCTGCAACAGAGCAAGATACCTCTTGAGTCTGGCGCCTTAGACCGCTCGGCCATCCTGACACGAGAATCGTTGCGCTGAAATCGTTTATCAGTTGCGAATGTGATAAAGAGACCTTAATTGTTTCTATTAGAAAACTTTTTTTCAGAAGGTGAAGTGTGAATTATGAGGACTTCTATTTTTATATTCTTTCTATTTTCATAACCAAATGTATTAATTTTTTTCCGTTTAAAATTTTCTTAAAAAATATCTTTTATCCATGCACTTTTACTTCAACATTAAAAGAAGGGAGCAGAAAGAAAAGATAAACAAAATCGCTGTTGGAAGTGGGATTCGAACAAACGCGCACATTCGTGGACCAGAATTCTCAGCACTCTGCAAAAGAGCAAGATAACTCTTGAGTCTGGCGCTTTAGACCGCTCTTCCATCGTGACACGAGAATCGTTGCGCTGAAACTGTTTATCAGCTGCGAAAGTGATAAAGAGACCTTAATTTTTTCTGATAGAAAACTGCTTGTTAGAAGTTGGGGTGTGAAGCACTTTTTGTCAAACGTTTTCTTTTCACATTGTTTAGAGGCTGATTGCCCCAAACTAACGATGTCCTTTCATTTGTTTTCTGCTTTTCAATAAAAGCACGGAATAAGACGTATCAATGCCGAGATTACTTGCAATATATCTTAAAAATAATGTCGACTGCAATTCAACTATCACTTTAATGCGTGTTGAAATGATTATCAACACACTTTCTTCCTTTTCGTTTAAAGCGTTTTTTTTTTCTCCCGGCTAACTCAGTCGGTACAGAACGAGACTCTTGATATCAGAATCGTGGGTTCGAGCCCCACGTTGGGCGAATGTAATTTCTTTTACTGCCTGCTTATTATCAAATTAAGTGTTTTTCTGGCGCGCTTAGTAAATATAAAACAAATATTGTCTCACCTTGCAGTTTGTCTTCTTATTTCGTTTGGGGGTTTGCTTATGTAAAATATCTTCTTTTGTTACTACCTTCTCTTATCTTCATTTTTTTTCAAACTAGAGAAGAGATGACGAATTTCTCTGGTTTATTCCTACTGCCTCTTTAAACAATTATAATTTTTTTTTAAAGTACATTTCTATTTAAATTAATGCCTAATGAAATAATGCCTGCTTATTTATGCGAGGAAAAAAATCGAATGAATTAAATGTTGATAAATAGAACACATAAACTTAAATGGTTCCATTATAAGCCTTAGTTATCTCACTTCAAGTGCTCCCATGTTGTAGTGGTTATCACATCCGTCTAACACGCGAGAGGTCCCAGGTTCGAAACCTAGTGGGTACATGCGTTTTCCATTTTCATTTTTTTTTAATATCTTGTTGTCTGTCTTCTAGCTAATATTTTTAATATTTAGATTTAACTAAGGAAGGAAAAGGGGGGAAAAGTATGCTGTTTCTTTGCAAACACTACGTTTCCGAAAGAAAAATATATTTTAACATTTAAAAAAGGCCGTTATAAAAGATGTTAGGTGAAAAATAACTGAATTGATGTAATGACGCCTGTATCTACAGCAGCAAAAAACAATATTGAAATGGATAAGCCTTGCCGATTGAAAATTTCAAATATAATGATCAGGCATAAATGAAGGACAGCAAATCTATAGAAACAAAAATGAATATTTGTCTGTATGTCTCTTATACCTTCCTAAACCGTTCATTCGATTGTGATGAAACTTAGTTAGCTAATTCCTGATATCTATGGGTTGGTTATAGGAATAGTGCAATTATCTAAAATTAAATTATATATATATGAATCTCAACCGCATCTGTTTACCAAGGATTAATCTCCAAATAATTCGCCAAGGAGACAATAGATTCTGTAGAAATGTTAATTCCAAGTTAAAGGTTAATATTGTGTAGCTGTGGTATGAAAATGTCACACAAGTTAGTCTCAGAGGTAACAACTTTATTACAAATTATGCGAGAAAGTGTTGGGGAGACCAAACCTGGGAGGTTTAAATTTTAATTTAATTTCTGCGTTTTTCGTAGTAACTTGCAAAAATATTGTATTAAAATAATTTTGCTTCACCTTAATTTTCAAAAAAAAAAATATTTTCAACTATATTAATAATTTTATGGCATAAATATATTTTCTTCGCTTAATCATTAAAAGGAAATATTTTAATCACATTTTCTAAAATTAAATTTATGAATTCTGAGCGAATATTAAACAAATCACGAGATGCAATAATAGTTTTTTTCATTACCATTGTGGAAGAACACCAAGTTTTACAATTCTAAAAGAATTACACAAATCTAATACATAAAAATGAATATTTGTTTGTTCGTATTTTATATACTGTCGGACCGTTCATCCTATTTCGATAAAAAATTGCCAAATTGTTCAATGATTGCACTTTATAATATTTTTTTTCGGAGGCAACAACGCGCTAGGTATCAGTTAGTATGCAAGAAATGAACATCCATCTACGGGGTATTTAAACAAGAAAATGAAAATAATGAAATTCATTTTTCATTTTTTATTTATTTTATCGGAAGCTTATAAAATGCAATGATGTGTTAAATATCCACTATCTTGAACCTTCTGGCAAAGGAAAAGATTACGCTGGCCCATGGGGGGATCGAACCCACGACCTTCACGTTATTAGCACGACGCTCTAACCAACTGAGCTAATGGGCCGTTGGTCGCCATTTTCTATATTACTCTCAAATAGAGAGTGAAATCTTGTTAATGTTTATTGCAGCTGGTGTTATTTCCTTACAGTATATACTCAATGAATTGGTTGTGAAAATCAAGCCAAGGTTCTTATTTCAATTTCCTTCACTTGAAGAAAACAATATTTCATACCCTTTGAAGCACTTTTTCTCTGTATATGTTCGAATTTATCCACTGGAATACATATTAAAAAAGCAAAATTCTTGCATCGGCCGGGAATCGAACCCGGGCCGCCCGCGTGGCAGGCGAGCATTCTACCACTGAACCACCGATGCTGGGAGGTGCTGATCAGCTGACCAATGGCAACTGGATGACGAAGGGACAAATAGCCTGGTTTTCTCTGTGTGTGTGTTTCTCTTTTTTTGTGTGTGCGTGTAAATTGACTGTAGATGATGTCAAGTAAATGAGTCTGCTTTCGCAATGATTACGTGAAGCTATAATTTTCACTGTTTGTCTTATTTATATCTATCTTCTTATCTACATGCTATGAAAGCTTTCTTTTATATGAGAAATTTTTAGTGCTTTTTTTATTTGAAGTACATTAAGGAGAAATGAAATTTTCCAGCGAAAAAAAAAAAGATTTGAAAATTTTTAATGTCAATTTTGCAGTTCCTCGACTAAAAGAAATTGCACAAAACCAATGATAAGCGAAAATAAAATTCAGATAAAATATTTTCTAATCAAAAATTCGAATTAATCAGATTTTATGTCCTGCCTTTTTAATTACTCTTTGGAAAACAAAGTAAAATTTAAAATTATAGGAGCAATTTAATAGATGTAACTGTTTTTAGAGATATCTATTAACAGAGAATGTTTTAATGCTTATTGGTGGTCAAGAGATAGAATGCTAAGTGCATCAAATATAAAATTATCAAATGTGAGAGGATCGAGTATCGATATCAATCTTTTCTTATACTGCAAAAGCCAGCATCTGTTCAACCATAATCTGGCAGAAAATTTAAGAATTGATACCTATTGTAAAGTTCCCCTTTCCCATTTTTAATAGGCGGCATTTCCAGCCAGCTGTGTCACCACCTCTTAAAACCTTCAATCGTTGAATGCCTCCAGATTGCCAGATGGGGAATCTTGTTAACTAGACCTTAGTCCGCGCCCGTAACAATTTGCCAGGGACAAAACTGTGCATGCTGAAACTTCGAGAGCGCCAAGTTGTTTTGGATAAGGCGATATCGAGCCAAACGTAGAAACGTCTAGGGGTTACTCCAAAAATTTTGTTCCGAAGAGCAAAGTTGCGGAAGGGAATTTTTTGATTTTCGATTAATTTTAAGCATGACAGATATGTGAATGTATATGATGAATTAAAAGGGTTTTATTGAGTGTTCATATTTATATATTTTTTAATGCATAAAAGCCTGCATCAAAAACATTAATAATATAGTACTAGCGATTTGAAATATTTTCAGTTATTTATAATTGCAATTTATAGATATCTGAAACTGGAAAAACCGTTATTTTTCAACCAATTACGAGTATAATTAGATAGCGAATTAATATTTAATATGAATGCGAGAATTGCAAACTGTACATAATTTAAATCGAGAATCTTACACGACTCGTCACATATTTCTGTTCATGAAACTGTCCATGTTGTTTAAGCAAATATAGGATTAAATGTTAGCTCTAAATTAATTTTTATCTGTATTAATAAAATAAATATAATAATATATAAAATAAAATAAATGAAATCTTTCATGCCATTTCTCCCCCAGATCAATAAGCATGTAAGTTATATGTAGAAAGCCCCAACTTTATATACCTGAAATATTCTTAGGAAATTTACATATGTTGATAATAAATTTAATACTAAACTATTTCTGTATTTAAAAAAACAATTTTATTTATAATTGATATAAAGGATGAACAAAATATTATAAATAAAATCCACATTCAGTCTTGCATTCACCGAGTAAAAATCTTTGGATTACTTAAGATTTTGAAATCGTATTTTCTAACGAAATATTATTATGGAAGTTATTCAAAGGTTTTTGTTTTTGCTGTAGCCTAATACAGTAACCTTTTATAATAGGATTTATCCCTCGTAATTTTTCTTAAAAACATCCTTTTGTTTTTTCATTTGAAAGCGAAAATGTTTATTAAAATGTCATTTATATTAAATGGTAATGCATTTATAAAATTATGGATCTTTTTTTTCTGTAATAATTATCATTTTATAATATGCTAAAAATAAAAGTACTACGGTTTTTATACATTCAGAAAGGAAATGTTTATATGATAAAATACCTTGTATATTTCATTATATCTGAGAATTATTGAAAGATAAAGATTATTCAATTATTTTAATGATTAATAATAGATTTCTATCAAATCCAATAATGAAAACTTATTTGTGTGTACATACAATGAGCCATAGTCCATTATTAAAATTTGTTCTCATATTTTTTTGAGTTTCATTGATATAATTCAAATACCAACTTCTTTTATACAATGAAGTTAATAAAAAGGCCAGTTTAATATCATTAATATGGAATCTGGGGGTTCAATATCTTGCACTTTATTTTATAAATATTCATGTGTATGCACATGTATAAAAGTAAAAATGTCGAAAAAATATAAAACTTTTAGATTACATCAAATTTAATGAAATAATCAAACATTTGGTGTGAATAAATTAGTTAAAATCCAGTAATTTTTAAAAATAAACATGTTTGTATAAATTGTCTGCTTTGCATAAATACCCTAAATTATTCAAAATTAATTTAGGTTTTTAAGGCATGTTCAATTTTAGAATTGAGAAATGGAGTTGATATAACTCTTTGCTGTAATCTGTCTACTGAGAAAACTACTATAGGTTCCCAGCTGTAAAAATATCATTTAAAAACCACTTTTTTAGTAAATTTATTTTTCTGAGATTTTAATCAATTGTAGTTTTATGCATAGGAAATTTTATTTTGCATAAATAGGCCTTTTAATACAATCTTGTAACTTAATCCTTTTGCAACTATTCTAGTCGTAACTTTAGTGTTAAATTTATTACAATATTTCTGTGTTTAAATTACATGCTTATACTTTATGTACAATATATATACACATATGATATTTGCATTATCAGCTTCACTTATAATCTGCTTTAAATATCTCTTTGGAGTCAATATTAAAATATCTTCTACATAATAAAAAACAAAATATGTAATTAGTTGACTTGATTGTCAATATCAATATTGCATATATTGATTGTCAATATCAGTAAGCTAGCATTAAATAATTGGCATAATCACATTGATATTTATTTATTTAATTAAAATGATTCTTGACCCATGGATTCAATACTTTATTTTAAATATTTACACAAAATCTAACTCCATTTGCATTTTAAAATGCTTAACTTTTTCATAAACTCCTCTCACTTTTTATAGAAAAGATGTCAGACTTGTATGTTAACCTAGCCAAAAGAAACAAAGTTTATATGGGAGATAAACTTTTTTTTTTTGAAAATGTGGGTCTATTTCAAAAATGTCATAAAAAGGACAAACTAATGTCCATGCTTTCTTGCATGAGGCATCTTCAATTATCCTTATTTCTATTTCAATAAATACATTGTCAATAGTGATGCACTTCAAAATGATGCAAGGTGAATATTAGTAATTGGAGATCTGATACAGAAATTATTTCATGTGAAGAGAAAATAATTGTTCATATCTATAAATATTTCAATAATTTACCTGTTGAGTTAAATTGCAATTTTCAAGCCTGTTTGAGAATTATGCATTCTGTATCTAAGGAGAAAATTTAGAGAAATAGAATAAAACTATATTTCCAATGATTTTAAATCAGCAAATTTGTTTCATAGGCAACTCTCAGTTTTAAAAATGTGTTTTTTCCTGCAAATTTTTGATGTCATGCAGTTTTAATGAAATTGATCTATTAAGGAGTTTAATTTAGAATTTTAAAAATTATAGTAAACGCATTTTATTTACAACTTTGATATTCTAATATGAAGTTTATTATATACTAACAATTTTATTATATACTAATATACACTACTGGGCCATTAATATATTTACTGTGGCTCTGAGATATAAAAATTGGGATAATTTAAAAAATAGATTATTTGTTTACTCCCCCTCCCTGAAATTTCTCAAATCAGTCAGCAATATATTCATTCCACACATAATAAATGCATATTGCTGAAAAATTCTCATCACTAGTGTTATATGTATACAATACAATTAAGATTATTCTCATAATTGTTACTACCACTGCTTTTGCTAAAAACAAAAAATTATTATTTTTAAAGTTCTCCATTTTTTAACAGGGCTTTCAACCAAATTGTTGAAAGAAATTATAAAGTAAATGAGTATTTATTTATAATCTAATTTCTTAGAATTATAAACACAAGACAATTTTCAATAGATATGCTTATAAGAATATGTTTTCCAAATTTAAGTCGTATTTCTGTTATTTGTTTGAAATTTTATCTTTCTTATTTCATGCCACACCTATTAGATTAGTATTGTTCATATAGATTTACTTATATTATACAGAAATAAGCAAATATTAAAAGAAATAAATCTTCTTAAAAAAATATGCTATTTTTAATATTTCCTTATTTTTTGAAAATGAATTCAAAAGGAGGATATGATTTGTTCGCAATAAATATATTTCTGGGGAATGTAGCATTTTCCTAGCACTTAAAATTTACAATCCCAAAGGAATTTTTTAAAAAAATCAATGTTAAATAAATTAATCAAATTTACTAAGTGGCAAATAGATCACAAACATTCACATACTCATGAAAACATTTTGTGCACTCGTCCTTCTTTGGTTTATAGCTTTATTTTCATTTATAATTTCTTTAATTTCTTAAGCCATCAGTCTCCAAATTTTAACCTCAAAGATTATTACTATTACAGATTTAAACTTATGAAAAATAGACATTGACCAATTAAATATTGATAAATATTAATTTTTCACCTAACTGATGTGGGTAACATAATTTGAACGGAGTAATGATTTTTTGCCAATCTTTTTTGGAATCTTACTTGTATACTTCTGGTAGTAAAACATATGCTTATATAAATCTGTAAATGAAATATTGCTTTTGCTTTGAAGGAAAAATAAACTCTAATAAATCAATCATTCTTTCTTTATTTTTTTATAATCTGAAATTAATTGTCATTTAATTTAAAATAGATATTTTTCTTTTTAATATATATTTAAATACTATTTTAACTACTATTTTACTATTTTTTTACATTATAAATTATTTTACAGTCAGAAAAGGAGGAAGCACAAAACTTACCACTTTTGATTATTTTTTTAAAAGAATAATCTCTACTATGATAATAATGAAGAAGAATGTACATGTTTTGAGTCTCTAAAGGCCAGATCTGACCTATACTGTCAAATTTGAGACATAATTGAAAATAAATACAACCAATATCATGACAAAGCCTTTGTCAGCAAAGGCAGCTAACATATAATAAAGTTGATAATTAAGTTTTAAATTTTAGCATATAATTTTTATTATTGGCTATATTTCTATATTAATTTTTGATTAACATAATCAAGGCTTTTATATTTTATTCTACTGACACTAGTTATTTAGCTGTGCTTGATTTTTCAATGATCAAATTCTTATTATATCTTAATAAGAATTTAAATAATGATCAAATTCTTATTTAAATTCTAAATATTAACAATTATTATTATTTTATTAATAAAAATTGATACTTATATTTTAAATCATAAAATTTCAATTATATATAATATTTCTAATAATTAAATCATATGCAAATATATATTACAGTTGTAATTATTAATTTTTATTCTCACTGAGGCATGAACTAGGCTCTTATTTAAAATAATTTATTAAAAAAAAGAGAGAAAAAGAACCATTAAAATGAACTAAAATTCATCCTTATTTCAGGATAAGCAATTAACTGTTTCATAAACATCATTTGGATAATAACTGATTTAACAATAATTTAATAGTCAAATGAAATGTCTCAATGATACAGATATCAAAGCTAAATATGTATTATTCAAAACTGTTTAATTATTAATTAATATTTCAGTAAAATAATAATATGAATAACTTAAAAAATTTAAATGTCATTCCATTGGAATTTAACATAATTTATTTGAATTATGCAACTCAGATATATGTATTTTAATATACAAATTCATTTTCCATTAATGAGATCAAATGATCAACTTCGTATATATTCATATTGCTTAATAATCATGGTATCTGATCTATGCATTTAATAAACCAAATACTCAACTAATATATTTAAATATATTCCTTAAAAATGCATATTGGCTCTGAAATAAATATAACAATTCATTAATCAAATCTTATTTTTCTTTAAATAAATAGAAAAATTTTCATATGCTTATTTATAATATAAAACCAAAAATATTTGTCT
Source organism: Argiope trifasciata (assembly GCA_026543055.1). Taxonomy (NCBI): domain Eukaryota; kingdom Metazoa; phylum Arthropoda; class Arachnida; order Araneae; family Araneidae; genus Argiope; species Argiope trifasciata. The sequence continues at coordinate 61,265 of JAPMOQ010047227.1, read as the reverse complement.
GCCTTTTACAAAAATTCCACCTAAACAAATAACATTGAATTGCATTTGGTATTCTGAGAAACATTTGTAATAAATTGTGCTGCTTTAAAATTAATTTAGGTATTTAATTAAATAATAATAAATAAACCAATCAATTAGTTGACACAGGTGAGAAATTTATTATGTATTCTTCATATGTACCATACCATATTTATTCTACAAACATTCCCATTAATTTTCATAAAAAAACGCCATAATCTGTCGTTATATTTAATTCATTAACACTTTCCTTAAAAACAAAGACATCTACATTTATTAATCCCGAAGACACATTTTCTATCGTTTTTTAATATGCAGCATTATCTATACAAAGCTGTGCTATCGTTTTGAGCATGCGCAGTTTTGCCTTTGGCTCGATAGCGCCTTATACAGAACAACTTGGCACACTCGAAGTTCAAGCATGCGCACTTCGGTCCATGGCAAATTGTTACGGGCGCGGACTAAGGTCTAGTATCTTGTTATGGTGGAGTGTCATCGCATTTGGTCATTAGTGATGGGAGCTCATGGACCACATGTGGGGTTCATCGTTTCAGATAAATTTATAACACCTTTAAGGGAAAGGACTGTCAAATCATCTGGATACTAAATGCTTCCCATTGTAAAGGGTCTATCCAGAATGATCAAAATGATGAATATTCCAGAAGGATCAGTTACCAGGACGTATTATTAAAGGACTTTCCCATGACCTACTAGTGACAATGAAGGGAGTATTTTACTGAACGGCTACTGGACAATAGACAGGTCGAGTGAACCAATGTGAAACTAAAAACGGAAATTGAACAGAAATAAATTGCGGGTTTGCTTGTTTGTTTTTAGTGTTTTTTTTTTCTAAGGAGGAGGAGAAAGACTTCTTGGATTGTGGACTGCTGAATTACTCTGCACTCTGGAGTAGCCATGTTAACCAGCAACTGATTAGTTTCTTGTGATGTTATTTCTCCAAACTGATGGAGAACTCTTTTCGCGACAAACCTTCAACTTTCGACTATTGTGTAAAAATCATCAACTTCCAAATGGTGTAAATATCAAATATTTTAACCTAAATTAGAAAAAGTTATTATGTAAATATATGGCTGTAAATAAAGAAATTGCCTGAAATTCTACTCTCTTATTGATCGGTCAGGATCAAAACATTACACTACTGACTCCTGATGCCATCGAGTTTAAATTTCTATTGGAAAAGAACTGTACCGATTACCGGCTGTATTAGGAATAAAAGTATTAAGTACAATCAAATAAAATTTTAAGGCTAAGGTATCACACTCGATCGAGTATAGGTATCACTTTGTTCCTGATACTGCAAAAGCTAGAATCAGTTCAACCATAATCTCGACGCAAGTGCGAAAATTGATACCTATTGGTTCTGATGCCATCAAGTCTGAATTCCGAGAGGAGAAGAATTGATTACCGATTGTATCAGGCATAAAAGAATCAGGTATAATCAAATAGAATTAGCAGACGATGTGTCAGATACAATTGAGAATCGATATCACTATGTTCCTGATACCGCAAAAATTATTGTCAGTTCAACCATAATCTCGACACAAAAGTGAGAATTGATATCTATTCATTCCTGATGCCATCACGTTTATATTTCTACTGGAAAAGAATTGATTACTGGCTGTATCAAACATAAAAATTTCCGAATTAGTATTTTGTAAGCTATACAGCAAAATTAGATATCAAACCAATCCTAATTGCAATGAGAAAAATTCAGGGAATTTCTAAAGGAAGCAAGCAAACTCGTATAACTCTTTCAAATAATTATTACTTCTAAATTACGGTATTTTATTAATGAACAATCTCATTGCATCTAACACAGCGCCCGCCTCTTCTTTCAGCGAACAAAACAAGTTGGACTGAACTCCCTTAAGCCACTGAATGACTTCGGTTGCATAACCAATCGCCCATACAGTGACGAAAATTCTCAGAAAATTTATGAATGGAGCATGCAAAGAAGCACGTGCTCCTTTCAAGTAATTATTATCTCTTAATTACAGCACCTTATTAATGAACAAGCTCATTACATCTGGGACAGAACACACCTCTTCTTTCAGCGAACAAAACACAGGTGGAGTGAGGCGTTTGTCTTTTTTTGTTGGCAAATCCTTTCTTTGCTAATGGACTTTTGGGCTCTGCCAGAAGAACGGTACAGAAAAGCAACCGCAGAAACCGCAGGCGTATGTACCGAGGCATCAAGTTCTGTGTCAGGTACTTGGAAATCTCAGGCAGCCATCTCTTATCTCGGCGATGATGGCGACGAAACCTGGTTTTTATTTTTAGCGCCTTTTTCCAATCTGTTCCCTAAAAGCGAGAAGGGGAGAGAGAAAAAAATCGCCAAATGGGAAGATTCTGGGAAATCCTATTGACGGAAGCTTCTGAGGATGGATTGCAGATGGAATCAGAGTAATGCATAACAAATAAAAAAAAGAATGCTGGTAACGCGGCTGTTGGATCAGAAAGACGAAATAAGGTCAAATTCCGTTAAGAGTAAGGTCAGATATAGGTCCAAATTTTAATTGTCTAATGAATTAATGATTTCAGTAACTACAATCACTGTTTTACTTATAAATTTCTCTAAACAGATCCAAATAAAAGCACCAAAAAAATTTAATTGATAATTCGACAAAAAAATTATTGCTTTTGGATTTCTTAGTTATTTAAAAGTTTGCTATTACTTCGAATTTATTTCTGTAAATTAGAAAATCAATAGATAAGATTATTTATATTTCTATATTATTTTTTCATGAATAAAATGTATACGTAATTTCTATTCTTATTCATCGTAAATGAATAATTTTAGAAGGCTTTAAATGAATGCTGAATATACATTTAATTAAAAAAATGTAATACAGAAGTTGTCACACTTTTTTAAAACTTTGAATATTTTTAATAATACATTCGTAACCTGTGTTCTTAATCATCCTATGTGAATAATTTTGTAAGGCTTTAACTGAATTATGAATATGCATTCAGTAAAAAATTAAAATCGAATTTGTCTCATTTTTTTTAACTAAATATTTTTAAATCTGCAGTTATTACTTTTGAAAGTTGTTTAACCTTTACTTATTAGAAGTGTCTTTTTATTTATTATTATTATTTAATTCTTAAGCAGGCATTTTCTTTACCAATCATTTATTATTGATCTAATAATCATATATTATACATTAAAACAATTAAATATTAAAAATAAATCTTTGCATTTTTCTTTAGTTTAAAAATTCACATTTTATCTATATGAACTCATTTTTAAATCACTTTTATTTAAATTCGAAGGTTTTAATAAATAGAATTTTGTGAAACCCCGTCATCTTCGAATTAGCCTATTTCCACTAAATATGTAAATTATGATGTATTCATGCCAAAAACCTGTACTCTATATCAAAAAGATCGTTAATTATTCGACAACGACTCCATTTTTATAGAATGACCAGAAAAATAGAAACGCGAATTTGAACAAGTTTTAAAATTGAGAATTACCGTAGAATAATTCCAGAACTCAAAAGTTCACTTCAGATGGTTTGGCAAGTCATTAATATTTGTTTGACTTGTAATAATTTTGACTTGTTCAAGCCAAAGACCTATAATCTCTGTCAAAAAATAATGACACAAATTTTAACAAGTTCCAAAATTGAAAATTTCCATAGAATAATTCCTTTGTTCAACAGTTTACTAAAGATGGTTTGACAAATCACTATATTTGTAAATAGTGAAGTGTTCATGTTACAATCAATAATTATCAAAAAGATAATTAGTGATTTGGCAACGACTTCATTTTCGTAGAATGACCGAACAATTAGAAACGCAAATTTGAACAAGTTCAAAAATTTATAATTTCCATGGAATAATTCTCACGCTCAACAGTTTAACTAAAATGATTTGACATATCACTATATTTATAAAATGTGACTATGCCAAAAACCAATAATCTAGATCAAAAAGATTATTAGTGATTTGGTAACGACTTCATTTTCACAGAATGTCCAGAATGCTGGAAGGACGATTTTGAACAAGTTCCAAAATTGAGAATTTCCATAGAATAATTCCCGCACTCAACAGTATACTTCAGATTGTTTGACAAATCACTGTATTTGTAAATTTTGACATGTACAAGCCAAAGACCAATAATCTCAATAAAAAAAAATGATTAATCATTTGATAACGACTTCATTTTCACAGAATGACCATAAAGCTGGAAGCACGATTTTGAACAAGTTCCAAAATTGGGAATTTTCATAGAATAATCCCCTTGTTCAACAGTTTACTTCGGTGGTCTGACAAATCAGCGTGGCACTGTTCCAAAAATCTGTCTCCTGGAAACATTTCGATGGGAGTTGAAAGTGATGAGAGTGACGTGTTCTCTAGAACGATTTGGACATCTCACTCACCCGATTGAAAAGGGAACATGACGGTTGATGTTGAGAGAAAGCGATGACTTTACATTGTATCTTATTGTTTTTAACGGCATCTTTCAACTCAGTCTAGACTTAGGTTGATAACAATCTGCTGTAACGATAGTAGATTGGTGTTTTTGCGATTTATTTCAAACAATGGAGGATTGTGCATTGTAGTCACCAAAAGCTGTAAACTATCTTACATTGAGGAACAACTTAAATTTTTGAATTTTTCTAGTTTATTTTGAATAATATCTGTATTAGTCAATGAAAAATAATAATAAAACTTTTGCTTTGGTGAAGATAAGTTTTTAAAATTAAAAATTCACCTCAAAATGTTAGTTAATAAAAAAGTTTGATTTCTAAATTTTTAATAAATTTTAAGATAAATGTTTCCAGTTATTCTTCTTGTTTTCCTTCTTCTCTTTTTAAAGATTTAATAAACTACAGCTGAATATGGAAAAATATCATAAAAATAAACACTTACAATATATTTCTTTTTCAGAATATTAAAATCGAATTTGTTTACCGAGTGACACCTTTTTTAATTGATTTTTATTTATCAATAATTACCAACCGCTTTTAATTTCTTGTATACGAAGTATAGAGAAATAGTTATATTGTTCGAATAGTTGTATTGAATTGTTATATTGTCTGCATAGTTAATTCGAAATCTACAATATGCAAAGAGTGCAAGGGCAAAAAAATGGGCAAAAGGCAAATGAAATTTAATAAATCGATTTAGCATCCACGATATAAAATTTTAAATCAAATCTGTGCAACTTTTAGCCATCTGTCGGTCTGTTCTTTTGCATGGATGTAAAAGAAATAATTCATGATCACAATATTTAAATCAATCAAATTCAATTAGTTTACTCATTATTTCAACTGCCGGCGTCCTGGTATAGGCATAGACGCGATCTAGACGTCCCGGGTTCGAATGTAGGGCTCGGGCATGGTTGTTCTTCCTCTTTTCTATCTGTGAGTTGTGTGAATGGGCCCCCTGCAAATAGGGGTTGTGCAAGCGAATGTGAAGCATGAAGTAGTCAAGTCGTATTCTTGGTCGTAGTTGACGCTACTGAACAAACAAGAAGCACTCATTTCGGCTTAAATCACTTTTTGTCAGCGGGCTTGTAAAGTGCTATAAGTAACAACACTTATTCCAACTATAGTTCCATCTCAAATTTTGTTTTTAACTGCGAGGAAAAAGGCACCCAAAATGCCTAATTTTGCGATTAATTCATTTGATGAATTAATCGCAAATCACATGAAAACTCCTTATTTTTTGATTATCGTCCACCAATGCCATGCAAGGATTTGCGATCTTACTTACTGTTCACAGTTTTAAATGGAGGATAAGGAATCAGATTTTAAGTTTTGAAAGCAGCTTAAATGATTTCTCAAAAATTTTCTTCCAAATTCTAGTAATTTTCTTCTCTCCACAACACCCAGCATAACATTGTGAAAACTTGTTGTTGTGCCATAAACGATAAGAATACTCAGAGTTTGGTTTTCAGAATTCTACAGATGAAAGTTGTGTACTTCATAGATAGAAAATAAAGGAACTTGTGGATTAATTGCATAGCAGTGGCGAATAATAATTACAAAACTTGATCTTTGAAGTGAATCCAGCATTTGTACTGAATTTATTATGCGATTGGAGATTTTTTTTCGATGATTAACCTCTGGCACACGGTTAATACACAAGCACTAGAAACGAGGACGAATATGTATTTAGAAAACTTTTTCCGTGTTTATTTTGCTTCTAGAGATGGTATTCATTTTGGAAATATTTTCTTGAATCTGAAATCTGAATATAACTAAATTCAGCGGGAATGGTTTCCCCGAAACTTTCTCGTATACTGCCCAGTAAGGTCTAACTTCGCTTATTGTGCATAAAATTGGAGACCTTATGTATGAATGAGTATACCACGTATAGCATTGGTGAATGATAGTTATTTGGCGCGAATCTAGTAATTTTACTGAATCTGTTAAAATATTACGTATTTTGACGCCATCTTATGGTCCATTTGAAACCAAAACCTAGCACGCAATTTCAATTTTAGTAACAAGATATCATATGGGACTTAATTCATTTAAATCCTTGCGTTTATGAGTTATTATGTTTATGCGAAAGTACAGAGAGATAGATGGTCAACACCCAGATAGATCTGATTTCAAATGTATCAAGAATCTACATTTTGAATTCTTAACCTGGTTCAATCGGTTGAAAAAAAAGCACTAATTCGAATTTCGGATGCCATTAAAAGCGTGCCAGGGATTAACTATCAAAAAACTCGCAAAGGTTGGCACTATAGATTCAGTAAAAATGCGAAATTCCCGCAAAATATTTCGTGATTATTGTAAGCCAATGTCATGCAATTCGTCCACTAGCATGACAAGTTTATTAAAGAGTGTACAGGAAAGTTTTGGGGAAACCATTTCTTCTGGTTTTTCCAGCAATTTCACCCAGTTCAGATTCACCGAATCCAAACGCTGATTTGGTTGACATAATTGGTTTCGTTTTAATTTTTGTTAACCAGGAAATGGGTTTTAATTGTTTTTATAATTTTATGGTTGTATATATATATATATATATATAAATAGAGAGAGAGACAAAAGTCCATAAGATGAATAGCTATCATTGTTTGAAACAACATCATCTACAGAAACTGCTTCGTTACAAAATATCGTCTGCAGCATGAATCATCTCCCTCCTCCCAGCTGCTGTTTTCCCGCCAGGTAAACGATGCAGATAGGAAGATGCGGATGAGATCATCCGCTGGGAAGAGAAACAGGAGGTCCCTTTGAGATGAATCGCTTACAAAAACTCCCATTCATCAACCGCGGAAGCTTTTGCGGGAAAAAAAATTATTTGTGTTCGACTCTTTCAGGTACGCACTCAAAACAAGAGTTTTTATGGGAACCGCAAACCAACCTTTTGAGAACCCCGTATTCATGCTTCAGCACATAAAAGGATTGAAGCACGTGCTTCATTCGGGTGTGAAATGAAATGGGTTCTGAAAATGTAATGGGAAGAATTCAGCTCGCCCTGTTTTAAAATTGGATTAATGTATTTAAATTCTTTTTACAGTGAAATTATTTTGTAACTAAGTCTGTGATGAGGCAATGAAAGTTCAGGGATAAATGGTAGACTGTTTTTCTCACTCTCGTATACGCAGTATCGAGAAAATATAATAATTGACAAAAAAATCGAACTCAAAATTTTGTCGAATCTTCAAGTTTTAAGGTGGGTTCACACGAGGCTTTTTATTATCCGCAAACATTGTCTCTCTGCTGTTGTCCCGACATTGTCCCCGTGTGAACACTTGAGACAACGCGGACAACGTTTGTCCCGACGGGACGATCATTTGCCATTATCCCGTTGTGGCCACGTGATCTTCTATTGCGGACAATAATAAGCCTCGTCTGAACCCACCTTTATATTGAGTTCAAAAAACACATTTTTGGAAAATGACTTTCAGTCTGTCTGTCTGTGACAAAGATAACTCAAAACGCTTTGAGATAGACGTTTGAAATTTGGTGCATGGCATTCATACCAAATTTGCATATTTTTATTAAATTTTGAGGGCAATCTTTTCAGATTAAGACCGTCTGTCCAGTTGTCAACACGTAATTACAAAACGAAGAGTATTAAAAAGATAAGATTGGGTACACAGAATTGTCATCTATAATGTGAAACAAAACTAGGCGTACTGTTCGTCATTCTGCACTTTCAGAAGCATATAAACATGATAGTTGAAAAATGAATGGCTTAAAAAACTGAATTTGATATGGGATTTTGAGACTAAAAGTGCAGTTTTGTGTCAAATGTTTGCTTCAATAATTTGAGAATCATATAACACAAATACAATTTTTGAAATGTCAAGGATTAATCGCCAAATAACTCATCAAGGATGACACAATAAATTCAGAATAAAGATAAATTCATGATAAAAGCTGATATTTTGTAACTATCACATGACAATGCCGGTTAAGTAGCTCACTAGCATGATAAATTTATTAGAGAGCAATGCTTGAAAATTTTAGGGTGACCACTCCCCAAAACTTTCCCCATTGGTTATTTTCATGCTTACAAAGCTATGCAAAAAGAAAGTATTTTAATCATTAAAAAATTTGAAATCAAAATTTTGGAGAATATCTACATTCCAGATCTCTCTGAGTTCGATAAAATATCTACATTCCAGATCTCTCTGAGTTCAATGAATTCATTTTTGGAATTATGTCTGTTTGCGGGCTTGATAATTCAGAAACAATTTGAATTAGACGGATGAAATTTGGTATACAATCTTTACACCAAATTTGTGGATTTCTATCAAATTTAATTTGAAATCAATTAGAAGTATGTCTGTCTATACGTGTACAAGCTATGATAACTATAAAACGTAACATGATAAATAAATGAATTTTATGAATGTGATAACTATAAAATGTTACTAACTAACAGATAAATTTAATTTAAGTGTTAACATCTAATTAAATTTTGAATTAAATCTGCTAAACATTTGACCATCTCTCGGCTATACATTAGCGTTCATGAAAATATGATTGTTCAAAGGCTCAGTAACTTTAGATAAAGGAAATTTGGTATTTAACCAAGTTATTAAATCATAATTCTTCGTAAGCTTTTGGTCTCTGTTGGGAAAACAAAATGTCGCTCGAAGTGCATATTCGGTTTTCTTCTCTATGACTCACAGTACACGATTCTCATGTGCAAAACTTAGAAAATAAAAAATTGTAAACTCTTGGTGCTCACGGCCTTCCTTAAGGTCCATAATTTTTGCGTGTGGGGGGGAGGGAATTATAATGTCTTTCTTAGGAAATATTCGAGGATGTTTGGAAGAGACCATTCCCAGGGTTTTTATGATTATCACAAACTTTAAGCAGCGTTCACTCGAAGCCAACTATTGCGCTCAAAGGGGATTCTGCATACCTCAGTAACATCACGTGACCCCTAGTGGGACAATGGCAAATGGTTGTCTCATCGGGATAACTTTTTTGTCATTTTTCATTGTAATCACGTGATCTTGCTGAAGTCGGCATGACCTTCTGTTGCTCGCAACAGTTGACATCTTGTGAACCCTGCTTTACAATGATGCTGAGATAAATAACTTGATTACAATACAATGTTTAACTGTATCTCTTGGTCTAGGTCTACCCAAAGAAGACCTGCCCATTCGAGAAAGTGTAAAATCTTAAAGGTCGCTGAGAAGAGAATCATTATTTATTTATTGAAAGGCTTACAAACATCGCTAGAATATGGGCCGCAAATAAAGGTATACACTATAGTTCATTTAACTTAATAATAACTAATTTACTATAATTCATTAACTTAATTAATTAACATTAATTAACTTAATTTTAAATTAAGTTAATTTATGTCTTAAACAATCCAACTCTGGTGACTAGATATTGATTAAAACTTGAAGTTAACTCATAAACATAAAATAAATATCACAGTGCTCAAAGGACGCCGAATATAGTACACTCTACAGCAATATCAAACAGTTTATAATTATTTAAAATACAATTACTTGATAAGAATACAAAGTGTAAATACAAATCTATCGAACAATTTTTAAATATTTAAAATACAATTTATTGATAAAAATACAAAGAGGAATTACAATGCTGAAACAAACATGGCAAAAACAGTTTTATAAAAAAGTGCCGCTAGAAAGATAAATCAAGAATATGCGTAGAAACGTTAAGCAATTTTTAACAATTATAAATCTGCACAAAAATAAGGCAATAATAACTAGAAGCTCTGCCTTAATAAATAAATAAAGCATTAAATAAAAGATAGCAAACAAATCAGAGCACAGACCCATCACTCCACCACTTCTTATTTTCATCCCAAATGTTATCTCCAGACGTCAGAAATCTTTCCCATCGTTTTCAACAAAGTCCGCTTTCCATTCAGAGGGTAAATTCCTTGTTAACTGTACCTTTGTTCTTCAGTGTAACATAGATACATCATGAGAAGTTCTATTCAAATAGACTAAATTGCCAAGCTCAATGTATGAAAATTTGTTTTGCCATGGAATTAAAGGGAGAAAAGTAATCTTAAAACTGAGTCCTAAAATGGTATTAATGACTTCAATGGCATTTGACCTAAGTTACGTCAACGTCGTATCAGAGTTCTAAATAGACAATTAAATCCCAGAAAAATAGATGAACTCCCTGACTTCGAAACCTTCCTGTTCGAAAAACACATTTTTAGAAAATGCCCATTTGTCTGTCTTTGACAAATATAACATAAAAGCATTTTGAGCTAGACGGGTGAAATTCGAAATAAGGTCCTTACACTAAATTTATAGATTTGTATAAAATTTTGAATGAAATCTGATCAGAAGTCTGTCTGCCCATTGTCAGTAAAAATGCTAAATTAACGGCAAAAGTTAATATTTCGTAACTATTGTATGGCAATGACATGTAAGCATTAATAGCATCTTTATAAAAGAGTATGCAAGAAAGTTTTCAGAAGACCAGTACAGCTAGTTTCTTGTTATGATTGCTCAATTTCTTAATCATTAAAGCTGTTTTATATTCTTTAATCGAATATAAAAAAATTTGATAAATACATCGTTGATATGTGTATCACAAAGTTCAATTGTCAGAAACAATCATAGCAACAAATAGCTAATCTATGTTGTTGATAATATATACCTTTAAGCGCTTTTATCCGCATTTTTAAAACATCTGATTGCTTCTATAAGAACGCAGAACGAATGAAGATTCTATCAGAATGCACATCAGAATACCATCTTACACTTCATACTAGTTCCAGGATAGTGCTAGCCTGGTGGTGAGATCTCGGCTTCGTAATTGAAGGCTTTAAGGTTCGAGATCCGACTCCACTGGAGAATCTTCATGTTAACGAATCTGGTGTAAGTTTAATTCATTGGGGTCCAACATCCTCTCTCTGGTATGGTGTGGATTTGGTTTGGTTTGGTTTAGTTATATTAACGTCCCGTTTTAAAGCAACACGAGGGCTATTTTGGGACGGAACTCGTAATTTTGAACCACGGTCAGGTGACGAGGACGACACCTGAACTGGCACCCACTCTCCACACTAGCGGGAGGACGTTTGGCCTGACAGATTTAACGTGCAAGAGACCCCCTCACACGACGGATCTTCGGTGGAATCGAGTCACGAACCTGAAGCCCTTCGGTTCCGAAGCCGAGACCTTACCACCGGGCCACCGCGGCCGGTATGGTGTGGAAGTTTGGTGAGGGGAAGCCAGTTCAAGTGCCACCCTGGTCATCTCGCTACAGTTTAAACTACTATCAAGTCTATCTCTTTCATAAATATCACAGTGCTGAAAGGACACAGAATATAGTACACTCTACAGCAATATGAAACAGTTTATAGTTTGAAACAGGATATTAATATTAATTTAATTTAATTTCAAATCTTTCAAGAAAGCTAGAAGGCTATAGTGATGCCATCTGATAACGAAACTGATATTATCTGATTAGTCACCGATCATTTTTTATCTAAACAGAAATAAATTTTGATTCTGTTCAAGAAATAATTTTTCATTTTTAAAATAAAATTTTCAAGACACACACACATATATATAGATATTCTCCCTTTGGTAATTGACTAATCTGACTGCAATGGAACAGATATAGTTCAGCAGGTTCCTGAAGTAAGGCTAAACTTTATGAGGTACATTGTTAAAGGTTTAATACTAAACATTGTTGCTAGGCAACATGCTATACAATAGGACAAAGTTTCCCATTGACCATGGCGCCCTGCTTACTTGAAAAGATGTCAGACTTAGTAAGACGTCCATAATAGAACCATTGATAAAAATCATATAAAAATCTACACACTATATCAGAATGTTAGCGGAAAAATTATTACAAACGATATATTTTTTAAAAATTAAGTAAACATATTGTCCTGATGATTTTGAAATAAAAAAGATACCATTTTTTATATTATTAAACTTTTATATCTACTCTTGTTGAGTACCTTCCTATTTATATAGACGAACAAAAACATATCAGCGAAGCATATGACACATTTTCCGCAGATGTATCTGTAACTGATTTATTTATTTTTCATCTAACTAATTCTAATGCCGGGTTTGCTCTCGAACATTTCTAAGACAGCCAATACTAAGTAGAAAACAACTGCTTTATGTTTGCCACAATTTCATAAAACAAGCAATCTATGCTTGGCCATATATAACCATTTCGGCTACCCTTGAATTTTTCTTTCCACAGAAATAAAAATCTGTTTTAGTTCCTTAAAATGATGGATATTTACTCAAAAAAGCATGGTAAAATAATAATAAAATAAGTCAATAAACCTAAATTTGAAAAATTATAGAAAAGAAATAGCAAATACAATGAAAACACACACATATAATCTACAGAAGGAACAAAGCATGTGTGTGTGTGTGTGTGTGTGTGTGTGTGTGTGTGTGTGTGTGTGTGTGTGTGTGTATATGTGTGTGTGTGTGTGTGTGTGTGTGTGTGTGTGTGTGTGTGTGTGTGTGTGTGTGTGTGTGTGTGTGATTATTTTTTATCACGCTGGGAAAAAAAGTGCCAAATTTTATAAACACATACACAGTAAGAAGAAAATACAATACAGCAGCCTTTCTATGCATGCACTGCCTGCTATTCTAATAACGAAACTATATTTTGTGTCCCAAATTTTTGCTATCAATTTTCTCTCAAACACTTTGCTATGTATTTCAAATACTTTTTATAATTCTGTTTAGGATATAATGAATTTATTATTTAAAATTTTCGATTATGAAATATGGAGCTTTGTTTATAGACAGAGAATTTTTTCTGTACATTCTAAGGCCTTCGAATACTTTTGGTAACACTATAACGTATGAATCTTAAGAGAAAATAAACAATAGATCTTTTAAGATTTTTTTTTAATTTACAAAATTCACCAGAACCCAAATTTTGCGCTTTAAAAAATGTCTTTTCAAAATAAATGTATTCATTAAAAGCAGAGATTTTAAATTTAAAAAATAAAAAACTTTTATCTGTGTATAAAATAGTAATTTTCCAAAAAAAAAAATTAATTGTAATTCTTTGTTATAAAAATTAAATGTTGTTTACATTTTTCTCAGACTTAATATCAAGGGCAAGTACCAGTTTGAAACTAGTTTGACTGATTTTTAAGTTCTGGACACATCAAAAAATAAATGAATAATCAATTAAAATTCCATCTTTACGAACATAAAACATATCTAGTTACATAAAAATGCTTTTAAAAACGTATGACCTTTCTTTTTCTATGCTGTAGTTAACATTGAAATTATAAAACGAAAAATTTACAATTGTAATTAAAACATTAGTCCTATAAATAATTGCTTTGTAAAAACATTTGGGAGATTTTAAAAAAAGATACATTTCTATAAGTTTTAAAATTTGCAAGAAGAATTTTAATTATTTAACTTTTAAATAACCTTTAGAAAAGAACATTTTTTCTTAACGTACCTAATTTTCCGCATGTTAGATAAGAAAAAGACAAGAATGAGAATTTTGTTTAATAAATTTCACGGGAGCCTTTAATTCTAAGCCGTATATCACTGCGCACTTTATTATCGAAAAAGTATTAATTCATCATCATTTATTCCGAAGGTTAAGTACGATTTTACGCAGTTCTTGCTTTTCTTCATTATTATCTGAACTATTATGAACCTAACTTCAGGGACGAAAAATTTAATGCCAAGTTTTATGCATGCTTAATATGATAAACACGTCCAATTCTAAGGAGTTTCGAACGTAAATGTAAGATTGAGATTCGTTACTGACGCCAGTTTGACATAAAATTGCTGAAAAAGCGACATGGAATTAACATAACATTTGATAGTTCCAGTTTCCAGAAGAGTATAAATAATTTTTTAGATCTAGTTGCAGACGATTCTACTATGAGTATTATTTTGTTCCGTTTATAAATAGAACATTTGCAAATTAATTTTTACAACAGACGATTTTAATGAAAAAGAGAAAAATTATATCATTTTTCAAAGTTTAAATATTTATGGATTTTAATTCAACATAAATGAAATAAAATGCTCACTTTGGGAAAAAAGTAATTAACATTATGAAATCTATATCAATAACTTAGATACAAAAAAAAGATGTGAATTATTAGGTAAAAAGAATCATTTACTGCAACCAAAAATATTCATTTCATATATTTTTATTTTTATTTTATTTATAAATAAACTACAGAATACTAACTCTTATTGTTCTAGCAAATAAATTTTTATTTCAATTTAAAAAAAAGAATTGAAATGAACTGTTTCTTGAAGTTTGATACGCTTAAAGTGTTTAAATCAATATCATTACTTAAAATGGCATAAAAAATTTATTAAAAAAAGAAGAAAAGAGTTGTTATTTTGTGGTATTTTTATTTTACTTCGCAAGTTAGGCTCTAAAAAAATTTTAACTATTTAATAAATAGGTCAGTATTCCAAGTTTAGAATGAAATAAAGTGGAATAGCCTTCGAAATTTAAAAATTTAATGCATACATCATAATAGATCTTATTAGCGATGTACCAAATTTTTTTGAATTTTCCAAAACGAATTTTATTGAAAATTCACTCATCAAATACAATTTTTTTCGTAGTAAATATACAATTCAGAAATATTTTTAATGGTTATTTCAATGTTGAAATTTGTTTAGAATTTCAAATTTCGAAATTTAATTTCAACAAAGTAATTTAAAATCAGCATTTTTTTAACACTCATAGAAAATATAAAACTTTGTGTTTCGATCCAGAAATTTTATAGCCTCACACACGCAATCTAAGTCCTCATATGCTACAGTTCACTGAGCTCTGACTGTAACTGTAATTCCTGTTACTTTATAATGATTTTTATTCATGTAAAATAAAATTGAAGATAAATACATCAAATTAGAATTCACCCGCAAAGGTTTTGAATTTCATCCGGGTTGCATCAACGTTGTATAAACAGGTCCTCGGCAAAGATTAGTATTGATGAAACGCTTCCCTTGTGTTTTTAGTTTCGCTTGTCCTTCAAATAAAGATAACAGGCAGGGAAGAAGAAACTTGAAAAAAAAGAATGAAAGAAATAAAAAAGGAACCTGAATCGGAATCACTGTTATTCGAAACCTTTGTCCAACCCACCGTCAAAAAAGTGAAGGATCTGATGTCTATTTTCTTTGAAAACACTTCCACCTCGACTTTGAAAAATAAGAGAAAACCAAATCAGAATTGCCTGATTGTTGGGTTTATGTATTCAAGTGATAAAAATAAAAAGTTAAAAGAAAAATCAGGAAGAAAGAAGATATTATAAGGACTACACTTTTAGAACAAATGCATCATTCTGACATCTTCATTCAAAGTAATGCTTATTTTCGGTGGACACCCAACTCCACCTCTTCATAAAGAATTCTTTTTTCATTCCCGAGGCAATAACATTGTGATTTTCATCTTTGTCCCCGATTTTGAAAGAAGTTTACTTGAATGCTGGATATTCCTTGAATCCATTTGGGAAATCTCTTATTTCTCAACAATCAGTACAAAGACAATACATCAAGTCACAAAAATAATCTTTGAGAAATCGGATTTTTGTTTAGCTTTCATTTCATTATAAGAAAGGTTTACTAGAATGAAAAAGATCAATTCTATTTGGAAATGAAATTCTTAAAGTTGTTGTTTTCGTTCGTCAGAATATTCTGCAATTTATATTTGATATTCTTCAAAATTCGAAATAAACTGGAATATGCTATATGTCATTTATTTGCTACTAGTTGGTACCCGGCGCGTTGCTGCCACAGAAAAAATAATTTTGGAAATATCGTTTGGAATTTGAAATATTTATCTTGTATAATTAAGTATGATAAAAAGAATGATACTTATTTTCTTGTCGGTGATGAATACATTCATTGAAATTGATGTATATATAAAGGAAAAGCATAACTAGTATTTATTCTATTTTTATTATTCTATTCTACAAACAAATATTCATTTTTATGAATTAGGTTTGTGTATTCTTTTAAAATTGTAAATCTTGGTGTTTTTTCAGAATGGTAATAAAAGAAACTATTTATTGTATCTCGTGGTTCGTTTAATATTCGTTTCGAATTCTCAAGTTTAAATCTTGAAAAATGCGGTTAAACATAGAATATATATTTATGCCATAAAATCTTTAATATAATTGAAAAGATAATTTTTTGAAAACTGAGATGGTGCAAAATTATTTGTACTACAATATTTTCGGAAGCTACTGCAAAAAATGCTAAAATTTTAATAAATGTTTAGTTATTATTTCAAAAATAAAAACCCTAAAACTTTCTTGCACACACTGTAATAAAACTATTACCTCAGAGAAAGACTTATATTGCATTTACATACAATAGCTTCGAAATATTAACACTTGAATTGAGCATCTTTACTGAATCTATTGTATTTCCTTGGCGAGTTATTTGGCGGTTAATCTATGGTTGACAGATGCGGTAAATATTTCGGAAAATATTTTTTTACTCTTTGTATGATGATTGTATTACGCCTTTAACCTTCGCGAAAGTCAAGCAATATGTTGTTGAAGTTTTATCGGAATCGGCTGAGCGGTACGGCAGCGTATGAGAGACACACAGACACATTCATTTTTATTTATATACATTACATATTATAATTTTACTATGCCTATAACCATCCCGTAACTTCAAGTAATAAATAGTGGAAGTTTTATCGGAATCGAATGAGCGGTACGACAGTGCATAAAAGGCATACAGACAAACATTCCTTTTTATTTATATATATATATGTGGTTTGGTTTCACATTTTTTTTTTTTTTTTTTTTTTTTTTTTTTTTTTTTTTTTTGTT
>JAPMOQ010047227.1:0-13976 GCA_026543055.1 Argiope trifasciata | reverse complement strand
TATCCAGTCACGTGCGAAAAGTTGCATTTCTTTAGATTTATTTGCAACTAGCCGCCTTTGGCGACCAGCTGGTTCGCCATGAGTAAAGCGTTCTAAAATTTTCAATTAAATCACATATTCATTAAGTAAGTAAGTAATATTACTTGAAGTAATTCCGGGCATTGATTAACCTGAAATTAATATTTTCTTTAAGATGATGGGCGGAAAGTTCTAAAAGTACACCTTTTCCTAATAATATTCTTTAATTTTATAAAAAAAGTCAGTTTTAACCATCGGTTATGCTTCCAAAATATTAAAAATGTTTTTTTTCGGTGATGTTGCCAAAATATTGAATATGTTTTTTTTTGAAGAAAGCGAGAAAGGGAAAAAAAAGTATTGAATTAATGATACAGATATTGCAAACAATTACATAAATATGACATTAAGTGGGGATTTCAATGCATATCCTGCCTAAATTCAATCAGGTTTACCGTAAATAAAGAAGATTTATTGAGTTAATGATACAGATATTGCAAACGATCTTAGAATCCTTTGCTTTGCATTTATTTTTAAAAGAAAATATCACATTTTATATTTCTTTTATTTTATCCTGTCACGTGCTGAAAGTTGCATTTCTTTAGATTTATTTTGCGATGATAATTTTTTTTTGAACTTCCGGCATTCTTTTATTTTATCCAATCACGTGCTAAAAAAACATGGGTAAAATATTTCTTTAAAAATTCGTTAAAAATAGAAGCTTAAGTTATACATTAAAATACTCACACCAATAGAAGGCTAATTTTTTAATCTTTAAATTGATGTAAAAATCTTGTTTATGCGTTCATATTTTCGGAAGTTATAGCGGAAAAACGTCGAAATTTCGCTTAAATTTTAATTAATTCAAATTCTAATTAAAAATTTGAAAAAAGGGCTCCGAGGTGCACATTCCCGACCCCCAAGGTATACATGTACCAAATTTGATAGCTGTAGGTCCAGCGGTCTGGCCTGTAGAGCGCCAACACACACACACACACACACGCACACACACACACACACACACACACATTGAGCTTTATTATAAGTATAGATGATAATTTTTTTTATTTGAACTTCCGTCATTGTTTTCTTTTATTTTATCATAAAATTCACTTGATAAAAATAACATGATTAAAATATTTCTTTAAAAATTCGTTAAAAATAGTAGCTTAAGTTGTACTTTAAAACACTGATGCCATTAGAAAACTAATTTTTTAATCTTTAAATTGATGTAAAAATAACGTTTGTGCGATCATATTTTCGGAAGTAATAGTGGAAAAACGTCGAAATTTCGCTTAAATTTTTATTAATTCAAATTCTAATTAAAAATTCGAAAAAAAGGGCTCCGAGGTGCACATTCCCGACCTCCAAGGTATACATGTACCAAATTTGGTAGCTGTAGGACCAACGGTCTGGCTTGCTGAGCGCTAACACACACACACACACATTGAGCTTTATTATAAGTATAGATAGAGTATATCTGAAGTTTAAAACAGGATAGTCACTAATTTTTTTGTTCATAAAATTGCTTGCGTCTTTTAAATATTTTATTCCAGAAAAGCGGATAATAAAAAGATTTTTCAAATACAGAAAAACAACCTCTTTTGATTAACTATAAAATAAGTATTTGATGGAAAAGAGAATTTACTTTTTTCTCTGTCTACTTTTTCCGAGAAAAATTTCGCAAAATTCAAATTATATATATATATATATCAACAATTGCGTAGCCTAATAAAAATAACTTTTGTTGATTTCATTTTCGGGTTTATTTCATTTCAATAGTGTAATTTATGCAGACAGAAAAGCTGTAAGACGGTAAGACATACATCAGTCTACATAATGGCACAAGAACAGAAAAGCGAAAAAGATAGATTTTTTTTCTTTCAGTGGTCTTTACTATGAGATTTTGATCGGGATATTTTTGGTACGTGTAGTCTTAGATAAGGGCAATTTAAGTACCTTTAAAGGAATGTAGTAAACATTAAAGACTAATGTTTGACACAATAACATTAACACATTAACAAACTCAAGTAAACATTAAGATTGACACATAAATATTAAGAACTACGAAGATTCTCTTGCTTCATTCGAAGCAAGGGAATCTTCTTAGACTACCAGTTAATTACAAATTAAAGAAATTATTATATTCTTCAGCTATACTTTCCGGAAATATCACTCAAACATGATGGAAATTAATACTAAACTCAAAAAATTAGCTTTTTAATTATATAAATTGTTTTCAGCACAATATTTTCTTAATTTTAGTGTTTTTTAAAAAATTGACTTGATACACAATTCGTGACATTTTTTATATATTGTTGTTATGATGAAATTTAACAAATTTCTCAATTTTGCCAAATCATTCAAATGACTTAGCCAACATTAAAATTAAGATTTTTTTTTTCCCCAGTAGCTTTGAAATGAGATTTTTATCGCAATTTTTATTCCTTAACCCTTTAACTGTTTTATTTTCTTTACTATCTAATAAGATGGTACCTTCTATTTTGGGAATTTTTTCTTATGTTGATTCAAATGGAAATCCATAGAGTACTTGACTTATCTATGCATTCGAAGTAAATTTATTATTGAATTATAATCGTTATGAATGATTTATTTTTTGCTTGCAACTATAAAAATTTGATAAATCGATGCACGTATGGCGCTCGGACAAAACAGTTAAGTGGTTAATATACACCCTTACACATATGCACACGCACCTTTATATATTTATTGCATGCACATTAATTTGTTACAGACAGACTCCATTAGATTAAATTCTATCATGTAAGAAAATGAAATCCTACATAAATGCCTAAAGGATCAGTGATTTTAGTTCTAACAGCATTGAAAGTAAATATTCTGGGAGAACAAACTGATCTCCAAAGGCGGCTAGCATAATATAAAATATAAGGCAGATTAATTATTTAACATAATCCTAATTCATTCAATAGTAAATTATGATAATTTAGAACTCATAAAAGTCACACAGTGGGTTTATCTGTTAAAGTAATGATAACAAAAACCCATGATGATTACATAAAAAGCAGTATTCAAAATGAGTCATAAAATTATAATTATAAAAAGAAAGGCATTATAATCATATTTTGCATTACATATATATGAAATTTTGTGTTTAATTTCTCAAAAAAAAAAAAAAAAAAAGAAAACCAATTTTTAAAAAAAACCTTGTCAGAAGTGGGATTCGAACCCACGCCCACATTCGTGGACCAGAATTCTCAGCACTCTGCAACATAGCAAGATACCTCTTGAGTCTGGCGCCTTAGACCGCTCGGCCATCCTGACACGAAAATCGTTCCGCTGAAACCGTTTATCAGCTGCGAATGTGATAAAGATACCTGAAATGTTTCTGATAGAAAATTTCTTTTCAGAAGGCGGAAGTGTGAATTATGAAGACTTCTATTTTCAAAACTAAAGGTATTAGTTCTTTTTTCAGTTTAAAATGTTTTTTAAGAAATATCCTTTATCACTGCACTTTTTCTTTAACATTGAAATAAGAGACCAGAAATAAAAGATAAAAAATTCCCTGTCAGAAGTGGGATTCGAACCCACGCCCACATTCGTGGACCAGAATTCTCAGCACTCTGCAACAGAGCAAGATGCCTCTTGAGTCTGGCGCCTTAGACCGCTCGGCCATCCTGACACACGAAGCAGCTGGCTTAAAGCGCTTATCAAGAACTAAAATAGAGAATAAGCATTCGAAATTTATTTCCTTTATTAGAATTTCAGACGATTTTTTTAAAAGGAGATAAAAATAAAGATAAATGAATAAAGCGGAAGAATTTTTCTGATATTCATGATGGATTTTGAACTGGGTATAATGCGAGAAAATAATGTTTTATGAACTACTAATTGGCATAAATGTAGCGGAAGAACAGGGAAAAGTTATTTTTAGATCGTTAAAAGTAGTATTTGTAAATGCTGTGAGCTGATTACGTTTGCACATCAATGACTGTTTGGGAATCTCTATTAATTGATAATTAATCAATGGAAATGAAAAACTTTCGAAAGATGTTCCTTCACAAATCGTAAAAAATATTTAAGGTGATTTAAACCTCTAATCCTATTTCTTAACTAAACATAAAGGCATAATAAATTTCTGTTTCTTTTATATTTATTGTGTTTCTAAAATTTAATTTTAATTATATACCAGTGATAATATGCAAATAAAAATTATTTAGTATCGTTACAATGTGCTTATATAAACGTTATTACTAAATCAGTAAAAATTAAAGTTATAATTTTTTAATTAATTTTTTAAAATAATATTAATAAGATAAGAGGGGAAAAATCATGGAAATAAAATTAGTATCTTCAAAGAGGATTTTTTTAAAATTGAAAGTGACATTTAAAAAAGATTTATCGGCGATAACATATTGCCAAAAGGGGAAAGTCTCAAAATTTAAATTAATTTTTAATTAGAAATCTAATAAATAACCCTTCGTTAAGGATATCTTACTACCCAAGAAATAATTAATTATATATAAAATTTGGAAGTTTTACCTACATCGGTCTTTCTTGCAGAGCACTTTCAATTCCTTTTTTTTCCCCTAATGCAAATTTGTATCACTCACTTAACAGTTCACCAGCTGATAATTACTAAATTAAAAGATATTTAGTCATAATAAGTACCAATTTTTTGGATGAAATTTATATGAAGTAATTTTTAAAATGCATAATATTGCATAAGTAAAATTTTCTTGAAAAAAATTATTTTTCTTTATTATATCATAGCAGAAATTCAAATTATATCTTTTTGATTAGTCTCTTTGAATCACACCGGTTGTCGCCCGGCTAGCTCAGTCGGTAGAGCACGAGACTCTTAATCTCGGGGTCGTGGGTTCGAGCCCCACGTTGGGCGGTTGCTCTTTTTTTTTTTCATTCCATGCCAGCTGGCGCATTGCTACCGCAGAAGAAATAATTTTGGAAATATCATGTGAAATTTACATAGCTGTTTTGTTTAATTAAGAATGATAGGGAAAAATATTATTTCTTTTCTGTTCCACGATGAATACATTTATTGAAATTAAATTATATATAAAGGAAAAGTATAGATAATATTTATTCTATTAAAAAAAATTTTAGGGTAGCCGTATTACAGACTCTCCTTCCCACCCGAAGGCACTTGGGAATAAATACTCAATGACCGGATCGCCTCTACTGAAACACTGCCGGAAACTGTGGTTGAGTTCTAAGGGCCATCACCGGCCAAGGTACAACAGTCCCCGTTTGGGAGTACGTCCCGTTAGCGATGGGTTTAGTTTAGTTTAGTTATATTAACATCCCGTTTAAAGCAACACGAGGGCTATTTTGGGACGGACCTCGTAATTTTGAACCACGGTCAGATTACGAGGACAACACCTGAAGTGGCGCTCCCCTCTCCACACCACACCAGCGGGAGGACGTTTGGCCTGACAGATTTAACGTACAAGAGACCCCCTCACACGACGATTCTTCGGTGGATTCGAGTCTCGAACCTGAAACCCGAGCCGAGGTCTTACCACCAGGCCACCGCGGCCCTCCGTTAATAATGGGAGGAGTCTGATCCCCCACCTTTATTGCACCCACCAAGTTGGTAAAATCCAATCATCATGTTAGAAGCATCTCATTCCCAATTACGAGGTGCGCCTGGGAGTCTTTAAAATATACAACAATGTTTGCTTTCCATTTTCGGCAAAAACAAATAAGTTAATTGGGCTGTCCGATTCGTGAGCATCCAACATAGAATTGGCAATGTGAAAACATGGATGTTCTAGGTTCAAAAAACAAGCTACCAGAATTTATTGCCATCGGATAAGCAGTATACAAGAGCGCATAAAATACAAACAAACAAAAATCCAATTTTATAAGTTAAATATAATAATTGTACTTTACCTATAGGTTAAGTGCAAGAAATATGCTGATAAAGTTTTATCGCAATCGCATGAACGGTATGGGGAGCAGAAAATACAAACAAATAAAAATCCTTTATGTATAGATATCTCCGATTAGAGTTGTTAAGAGGAGATTCAAATTATTCCCCCTTGACACATAGGAAGGCCTAAGACAATGCAAAAAACGAAGATGATATTTACCACTGACCTTTCCAAAACAATTTTTTTAATCGAATTTCATTTAATTTTTTTCTAACTATTAAATTAGCAGTTTATAATTAAAAATAATATAATCATTTATTTAATCTTGCATAATCTTCACTAAACTTTTGCCTATGTTTAGTATATTATTTCTGAAAATTTTGAAAAAAAAAAATCTATTTAGTATTTATAATAACTATAGAGTGCAAACATTTACTCCCTACAGTTTTATTTATACACTGAAGTGACAAAAGTCATGGGATGACTGTTAATATCGTGCCGGTCCTCCTTTTGCCCGGCGAAGTGCAACAACTCGACGTGTCATGGAGTCCACAAGACGTTGGAAGTCCTCTGCAGGAATATTGAGCCATGCTGTCTGTATAGACGTCCATAATTGTGAAAGTGTGGATGGTGCAGGAGTTTGGGCACGAACGGACCTTTCGATGATGTCCCATAAATGCTCGATGGGATTCATATCGGGTGATCTAGGTGGCCAGATCATGCGCTGGAATTGTCCGGAATGTTCTTCAAACCAATCGCGAACAGTTCTGGCCCGGTGTCATGGCGCATTGTCATCCATAAAAATCCCATCGTTGTGTGGGTACGTGAAGTCCATGAATGGATGCAAGTGATCTGCAAGCAGCTGAACATAACCATTTCCAGTCAATGATCGGTTCAGAGTCCATGCCATGTAAAAACAGCCCACACCATTATGCAGCCACCACCAGCTTGAACAGCGCCTTGCTGACAGTTTGGGTCCATGGCATCGTGGGGTCTGCGCCACACTCGAACTCTACCATCAGCTCGTAACAACTGAAATCGTGACTCATCTGACCACGCCACGGTTTTCCACTGGGCTAGGGACCAGTCGATATGCTCACGAGATCAGGGGAGTCGCTGCAGGCGATGTCGTGCTGTCAGTAAAGGCACTTGAGTCGGTCTTCTGCTGTCATAGCCCAAGGAAGACAAATTTCGCCGCACAGTCCTATCGGACACGTCCCTCGTACGTCCCACATTGATTCCTGCAGTTATTTGGCGAAGTATTGCGTGTCTATTAACATTGACCATTCTACACAGACGTCGGCGGTCTCGGTCGTTAAGTGCAGGTGGTCGCCCACTGCGCTGTCCATGATGGGATGTGATGCCTGAAATTTCATACTCTCGGCACACTCTTGATACTGTGGATCTCGGAATGTTGAATTCACTAACGATATCCGCAATGTAATGACCCATGCGTCTAGCTCCAACTAACATTCCACGTTCAAAGTCTGTTAATTCTCGTTGTGCCGCCATAAATCACGAAAAACTGTTCACATGAATAACTTGAACACAAATGAAAATTCTGGAAAACGAACTGCGCATTTATACTTTTTCGCTGCGATACTACTGCCATCTGTATATTTGCATATTGCTATCCCATGACTTTTGTCACCACAGTGTATATATTATAGCTCTACTGCCAATAAATATCAAATATTTTACGAACTTCGTCAGAATAATTTCGCGTAAATGGAACTGTTCGGATGTTTCAAAAAATTAATTTCCCGATGAATACCATAATAATAATTATCAAAATAACATTCTAATTTATGTTAAATCAATCACAATGTTATACTACGTCATTTCATTCTCCCATTTTACCGAATCCAATGTGCAAAATCAAATTCAAAATTACTCAAAATATATATTAAAAAATTCTGTCAGAAGTGGGATTTGAACGAACGCCCACATTCGTAGACCAGAACCCTTAAAGCTCTGCAACAGAGCAAGATACCTCTTGAGTCTGGCGCCTTAAACCGCTCCGCCATCCTTACCCGACCACAAAAGCGCTTTAATAATTAAATTACAAACGAAATTTTACAATCTGAAGGATTAAATTTTTATTTCGTATTTACGTATTATTAATAAACGTATTTACGTATTTGATGAGTACATCTCTAACTATTTGAATTGCTATCAGAAATTGAACTTACTAATGAGCTTTTATTTATATACAAGATAGGATTGTGTAGTCTATTGAACCTGAGATTTTGCAAAACCCTCTGACCCTACCCCTTTTTAAACTATCAAAATCAATTTCTGATTTTTAAGCCCCAATTTAATTTAATCCGGATATAATTAGTTTTAATTTGCAAGTTTAAACAAACTGCTTGGTTATAGATAACATTTCTAAAATGTTGATTTTAGTACAACGGGTATACAAAAACGGACTGCTGAAATTTAAAAATAATTTTGTTTCAAACGTTAATAAAACAATAACAGAGCTTTTCGTATTGCAGCCTAAATAATACTTAATAATAGAACCAGTTCTTTTTTTTTTTCAAAAGAAAATTATAGAACTTTCCATTCTGAAGTTCTAAAATAACATCGCTTAAAATTTGTGGATGGTAATAAGTTATGGGTATCATTAACATATCCCAAAATTAATTGAAACAATATTTAATTTTGATTTGAATCTGTGCTCACAAACTTTATATTTAAATGAAAGTATATAATTAAATAACTTTCAAAATATTGTAAAGTTGTCAGGGTATTTTGGAGTTGGGCCGCCCTAAACTTGTAGTGTTCTTGGTAATTGCCTATTTAATAAACCAGACTGCTGATATCGGTAAATGTACCAAGCAAATTACATTTTGGAATTGATCGTATTTGCTGCAGGAGAGAAAGTGACTTAAACTGTTACAATATAAAACATTTTAAGGTTATTCATATTGATGTTAGATGATATACACTATTACGATTATTATTTGATTATGACTTATGAATATATTCGGAAGCAGAGGGAAGGATAAAAAAAACCTGATATTATTGCATGAAATCAATGGCTTCCATTTTTATTATAACTACACTTTGATTATCCAACTGGCAAATGTGACAAATGTTTAGAGATCCCGATTTTAAAAGATTCTGAGATTTGAGAGGGTTGGGGAGTGAGGTATTTTTAGAATGATTTAATTTTCTAATTTCCTTTGAATTATTATGGTCATGTGATTGAACATATTCATATTAGAAGCACGAGTTGTTCAAATTTTAGAATGCTAATAATTTTTCTGGGTTTTTTTTTTTCTTTAAATATTTCCAAAATCACTTGGAAAGATAAAAGCTTTTTTTCTTCTTTTTTTCCCAGTTATTCATTTATAAGTCATTAGCCCTGGCACTATTAGTATGTCAACATATAGAACGAGTTAAAAAAGTTCAATAGCTTATACAATTTGGTTTTTTAAAAATGAAAAAAGCTTTTTAATAGCATTTTTTTTTTCTTCAATTGCCAATTTTTTATTGAAATTAAAAAAACCGCTAGTTAGCATTTCTGGTATCGTACCATTCAAGATTAAAGACTTTAACAGCCTCTTTGGATGATTGGCATAATTTTGACCTGGTTGGCTAGAAACCATAGATTCATCTTAAGTCTTACCACGATTACTTTTCTGATAGTGGCAAAGCAAATTTTTGCAATGGATTGAACTTTTTGTTTGAAGCTTACTTCTTGATTTATTTTACATCTCCTTTCCTCTGACTGAATGTCCGCTTTGGTGACATGACAACTATCACCAGAACACTTCTAATAGTATGTTGTAGCTCCATTTATTAGTTAAATGAAGTGTTTAATTCGGCACAGCTGTAAAAATATTCAATGAATGAAGCAGTCTTAATTTCGTATGATATTTTACTTATATTTGATTGTCGATATTCAGATAATTTGGTGTTAGAACGATTTCCGTGTCCTGTTTGTTAGCGTTATATATATATTAGTTTTCAATTTGAAAGTATTTTTGATCAGCAAGCAATTATAAAAATTCTTGTCTACTCATCTAATTTACGTTTTTCAATAATAACAAATAACATTTCAAACATAATTTATTCAAAGACAACAATTCAACCACCTGACTAAGCTGTAATAGGACATGAGAAGAACAAACCCACGAAATGTGCGGATTCCCGGGGTGTTGAGCAAAAACCTTCTTTTGTGTCATTTATTTATTGACCTTTTCCGGTCTTTGATGACCATTTCTTTTTTCTTTCAGTACCTCCCATGTCCACGGACACCGCGGGTGTCAAATGACTGGGCTTTCTCTACGGGGCGTCCCATTAAGCCGCAAGGAGTTGGTTGCAGCTATTTAGTCGTTTATGATGGCCTCCAACGCGAAAATAGAGGAGGGAAATGAAATGCGGATCGCTTTCCAGAACGCATAATACAACGGAAATACCACCTGCAGGTATTGCAGATAAAACACGGAGTGCAAAAGAGGTTAATTGAAAACAGATGCTCTTTTCCGAAACATAAGTTATGAGAAATTAACGAGCAATCGAATTTGAACAGTAAAAATAATAACTTTTTCGATTTTTATCGGAATTCTAATTTCACGTGTGCAAACTAATCAGAAGGATTGTTGTAATGCTCAAGAAATTCTACCTCGAGGGGTTGAAGTATCCTTTCGGACATTTCCGAGCCTGAAAAATACATTTTTGGAATCATGTCTGACTGGACGTATGTACTGGGACGCGATAACTGCAAAAATGTTTTCAGCTGAACTGGATTGAATATGATACCAAATATGTATTAAATTTTGAACATTTATGTCACATTTTGAGCATTTTTATCCATTCTGTAGATTTTTATGAAATTTTGAACATTTCTATAAATTCTGAAGATTTCTATGAAATTTTGAATATTTTTATCAAGTCTGTAGATTTCTGTGAAATTTTGAATATTTCTATCAGTATTGCTGATTTCTATCAAATTTTGGATATTTCTCTTATTTTTGTAGATTTATTTTCAAATTTTGAGCATTTCATCAAGTTTGAAGATTTCTATCAAACTTTGAACAATTCTATCAATTTTGTAGATTTTGATCAAATTTTGAATGATATCCATTCACAAGAAATAAATACACTTTGCTGATTCAGTAAATATCAAATTTTGGATATTTCTCTCATTTTTGTAGATTTATTTTCAAATTTTGAGCATTTCATCAAGTTTGAAGATTTCTATCAAATTTTGAACAATTCTATCAATTTTGTAGATTTTGAATGATATCCATTCACAAGAAATAAATACACTTTGCTGATTCAGTAAATATCAAAGTTGAGATTCACACTGAATTGTGGGTTAAATCCGTCAAAGGGTTAGTCGTCTGTTGATCTGTACTTTTCCATGCGAGTGAACTCAATAAGTGATAACTCGTAAACGCCCTTTTATCCTGCCAGCACACGCATGGGATCTTTTTGATCCCATTCTGTCTGTTTTGTAGAAATTTATAAACAAATTGTGTTCAAATTACAACTGTTATTTCCAATTCCTTATTGGAGAAGGAAAAAATAATATTAATAGAAAAAAAAAAAGAAATCAATGAAAAAAACAAAAAATATTATACAAAATGAAATACATTATTTTATTTTTTGCTAGTGGGTCAAGGTCAAATTGACACCTTTCTCATTCACACAGCGGACTACTGAACGAAAGTAAATCGTCACTAGCGTTTCAGATTCATTTGGTGTTATGGCTATGACAACTTTCTCTTATTTTCTTATAATATAAACAAGTGGTCTTGAAATTTATGGTGAAATTTCCTTTTATTCTCAATAAGGAATGGTAAAAGTGCCTTCTGAGCATGTAATATATGAAAATAAAAGACAGATGTCATGAATTTTCAAAGTTATATGTTAAAGTTCTTAGTAATAGTGATAATAGTAATAACAAACATTCAGGGGTAACCTACAGGTAAAATTCGGATTTTTTTTCTTCCATTATTTTTATACAGAAAAAAAAATTCATTTAAAATTAGTAAGTTTTATATTAATGGAATACGGGAAAAAAAATAGAATGAATAAAAAAAAAACTGTGAAAAAAAAAGGGATTAAGCTCAATTTTGGTCTTGCTTAGTAAAAATCTCATTTGTATCTTTAAAAAACACATTTGCATGAAAAATATTAATACACTTTGGCCATGTTTCATTTTTTTTTCATAATTAATCAATAAGGTAAGGAGAAAATGCCAGATAATTTGAAATCAAAATCTTTTTACAAAACAAATTCAAATGTAAACTACAGATAAAATGTAGATTTTTTTTTTCACCAATAATTTTACACAGAAAAAAAAACTGCTTATTTAAAAAACTATGTTTTATATTAATGGAACGCAGAAAAATGAAATGAATACAGAAAAAGTATGGAGAAAAGTGAGTTAAAAATCTCATTTGTGTCTGAAATAGAGCATATTTGCAAGAAAAATATTTATACACTCTGACCATATTTCATTTTTATATAAGTAGTCAATAAGTAAAGAAGAAAGTGTGGGTCATTTTGGGATCAAAATAATTCTCTGCATGTGCTAATGTTTAAAATATTAATGCGTGTGTTAACGGATTAAACCAAGCGAAATGAGAAAAAAAAATATATAAAATAAAAAATAAATGCAAAGGTGGAAAAGATTTGACATTGAAACCAAAATAAGAAAATATACCTTCTATGAACACATAGATAAAATATCAAGCTAAATAAAAGAAAATAAATGTAAAGCAATTCCATGTTTTATTTTTGATCCAATATTCTGAATCATTTCCGCTGAAAGACAGCTTCGCCATTTGCAAACTCAAGATTTATTTCCCCATTTATCACAAAATAATGAGCTTTGCTTATTTGAAAATTCATCTTCAGATCATAATTGTATCGAGAAGTAATTTCAGCAGTCTTCACATTTATGTTTCTCATACATCATGAATTGGATTTTCGTCTTAAAAAAACAACAACGAGGAAATAATAAGAAATAAGAGTGTTAGGTTTCAAAAACTGAAAAGAAAAACTATGAAACTTGTTTAATATATCCCTCGTCAATATGTTGTGGGCGTTAATGATGAAACTTGATCTATCTACTCGTCTGTTTTAAATAGAAGTATTTAAATTTTATAGCTTTAAACAGTTATAGTGGCCTCCCCAAAACTTTATTGGATACTTTCTAATTAAAGAATTACTTCTCTTGTATACAAATTATTAAAAAATTGAGAAAAATTGTGAACATTACAAGTACTCAGATTTTTCTTTTCATTATCTCACACATGAGTTCTTTGTGCTTTGTAGTATAATCAAGAAAAACCGAAAATTAGAAAGCCTTTTCCGACCGATAAAAAACTTCATTTTTAAGTAACAAGATTATATCACTAATTTCTTTAATTAATTATATTTTTACTTTTTCACATAAGCAGTGCAAAAAAAGTATAGTGATCGTTATAAAATTCGAACTTCAGATTTGACGAATCTCCCTCGTTTGCGACCTCATTAAGTTCGAAAAACACATTTTTGGAAAATATTTGTCTGTCAATGGCAAGGATAACTCAGAAACTATTTGTGCTAGAAGGATGGAATTTGGCTTACAGCATTTACCCAAATTTGCAGATTTCTATCAAATTTTGAATAACTTCTATTCGTTGGAAGTCCGACTGTTCTAGCAATAATACGAACAGTTTCTGTGCCACATGCATTAGCGTTTTATTTTATTAAATAATATTTGTTATGATTTAGAACACCTCTTTCGTTTTGGAATCAGTTTATTTTTGCACATCACAAGATGATGAGTTTCGTGAGGCTATTTACAGAATGATGATAGAAATGCATCAGAGTATTTATAGATGAAGTAGATTGAAATTGATCACATGATCGGTACATCAAACAGATGAAAATGGCGTAGCTTACAAAATTCTATCCCTTAAGTAAACACAGCATATTCTATTTAAATCAGTACACTGGATTACCAGATTCCAAGTTGGAATAAGATGCAACGTAAACTCTAAAATGAAAATAAACAGGAAATATAAAACTTATAAGTAGTGGCAACAATATTGGTTTGCTATTTTTTTTCCCCACATTCCTAAA
>JAPMOQ010047212.1:0-15086 GCA_026543055.1 Argiope trifasciata | reverse complement strand
AAAAAAAAAAAAAAAAAAAAAAAAAAAAAAAAAAAAAAGACAATGATTTATTTGGTAGGTTAAAAATATTGTAGGCATACAATATCAAATTTTAAATATTGAAAGCTAAATTCTTTCTATTTAATTAAAACATCAAATTAATTTTTGTTATTTTGTTGTTGAGCTTTTTTTAAAAAAAAAATTCTGATTTGTTGAAGCCACAAAGTGCAAGCCTTTGCTTTTATTTTATTAAAATTGGAATTAATTATCTGCATTTTCAACAATTAAAAAAATTAAGTACGAAAATCTTTTTATCATTAATTGTGTAATATTTTTAAAATAAACAATTGAAACTGCCTAGATAACCCAGAAAAGGTTTTAATATATTCCCCCCCCCCCTATGAAGCATGCATATTTGCTAAGATTTAAAATGATATGGATAATTTGATGTTTCTAATTTTTAAAAACAAATTGCTTTTGAATAATTATTTTTATTAGGTACTTAAAACTACTTTAGCAAACTTTTCTTTTTGCAGTTTTATTATCATCATTATTAAATGTTAATATAGTTACTTGATTCTAAAATTCTGTATTTCAGCAACTAGTTGTCATCCCTTGCAACAACTCCTTCGTCGTGTATGTGTCCAATTGGCAGATCTTGCAGCACCCACAGCATTGTTTATTGTCAGGTTAGTTTGTGTAATTTTCTGATGAAGCTTGTGCTAATTACATTTATCTCTTCACAAAATGTATATATGAGTATTGAAATAAAATTTAATTCATTAAAAAAATTATTATTGATTAAAAACTAATTAATTTATGCAATTTTATGTTCTAAATTAAAATGACAAAATCAAATATTTACTCTTTATGGAATTTTAATTCAATCTCTTTTAGTATACAAGTAATTTCTATTGTAATTTTTTTATTTTTTGAACTGCAGTAATTTTTAAAAATTGATATTTAACTATAGTGAAATGAAAACTGTATGGATTGGAATCTGATATCCATTTATATCAATCAGTACCAGCAAATTTCTAAAAGATTATAGTATAGTAAAGTATAAAAATTTCCAATAATGTTAAAGTGATGTTTCTTTTAATGTTTATTATGAATATTAACCTTATTTTAGCTTTTAAGTTCAAAATATTTCAAAGTTTAATTCAAAAATAAGATTACTGGATGCTACCAGAATTTTACTGCAAACTCTATTTAATTTTTCCATTTGTTTCACTGTGAAGTATCAATTTTGAGTGACTCAATATTGAAAAATCAGTTATGTGGACTGTAAGTAGAGGGTATGAGAAGGTTGGTTAAATTAGTATTGTTGTTTGATTTTAGAATAGAGTATTGATTTGGAACAGAATTTAATTGATATTGCAGCTATTCCTCAAATATTTTAGCTATATTGTCGTGTAGATAGAAGTCAAGAAGACACGGGAAGTAGAGTTAAATCAATTTATTAACTCAACTGTGACCGAGAGATCTTCAGCTTTTATACAAGTAGGGAAAGTTCCTGAATATCTTTCTGGAGACAGTACAGAGCACTTATCTGGTCAGTTAGAGAAAGGTTCAGAATCTTCTGGAATACGAAATCACGAACTCATGATCTTCTGACTATGAGTCCAGCTTCCTAACCATTCAGCTATGCAAGCTGGGCAATGTTTTGTTTCAATGCGGCAATGTGGATTTAACTGACATTTAATATATTTGTAAATCAAAACTCGTTTTTCTCTGAGTTATATAATTGTTTTATTTATTTTGAGTGTGCTTTTATGTTACAACTTTTGTGAATGTTGCTCTTGATATTTTTATTAGATTTGTAAGTTTTGAAATGCTTATTAAGAAGCTGTTTCACTTGTTTTTATTATTTTCAGGGCTGTTTTGGATGCTCTGTTGGATACATTGATCTTGCCTCCTCCAGATCAGAAAGAAAACTTGGATCCTGTGACAGCCAATACTGGTGATAGAACTCCATTGCTCAAAACACCCACTTCAACAACAGCGAGAATCCTGACTTTGGTTGCTTATCTTGTTTCTCATGCATCATTCAAAGTGCCATTGATGCATGTGTTGAAAGGAAGGTAAGTTATTGAGTCTAATTTATATTGTTGAATAATGGATGCTTGTGGATTTTCAAATTAATTGACTTGCTTTCCATGCTATTTTTTTTTACACACTTTATTACTTCATATTTGCAAAAGATTTTTAAAAAATTCCCCAGAATTTTAGTGCAAACTCTTATTTATTTTTTTCCATTGGTTTAAATGTGAAGCATCAAAATATTGCAAATACGGAACACCAATGGTATTTAGTAATGGGTGCTCGGGGATTTTCAAATTAGTTGACTTGCTTTCCATCTTATTTTTTTACACACTTTATTGCTTCATATATACAAAGAATGAACTTTTTTCACTTGATAAATTATTTTTGTATTTTCAAAACTTAATTATCTTTTTATCAATTAATTTAATAAAACTTTGTTTCTTTAATGGGGGTCCCAAATAGAAGTGAATTTGTGGAAAAAAAATTGTCTTAATTGCTTGTTATGATTATAAATTAAACATGGTTAAATAGAATAATAATATTTTTTTAGTACAGTAATAAAGTTTTTTTTTCCTTCATTGTTTTAGTTTTAATCCTCTCAAGTCTTATATAATCATACTATTTGCAATTTATTTTTCTTTTTTTAGTGTGAAGGCAGATGAAAAATATATGGATGTCCTTCCTTTAATGCTGGAGTTATTTAACACACCTTCTGAAAAATCATATGTTATCCAGTCTCACGAATGCATAGTGGTAAATATGGCTTTTATACAGTAAAATTCATAAATGGAATTGTCTTGTACAGTAAAAGAAATTGCTTTTGATTTTAATCTTTACTATTCAAGATTTGTTTTCTATCATCAAAATTATGAACATTAGCACATGCCCTTATTTTGAAGGGGGGGGGGAGTAATATTTTAAGTCAAAGAGCTTGTTAATTTTCAAACTGATTTGGATTTTAAAAAAACTTAAATGTGTTGTAGTGTTGATGATCATAAAAATTCATTTATTTTATGTAGGCTCCTGAGAAAAAAAATTAAAATTTGAGATTGAAGGACAATTTTGAATAAATAACTATATATAAAATTATAAAAAAAAATTATAAAGATTTGAATAATTCGAACTAGAATAAATAATGCAAAAGTGCTCACTGAACATTTTTTACACTATTTATTTTAGTGTAAAGTATTCACACTAATAGTAATGAATTCACTAATTCACACTTTCTTAATGTGAAATTTTTTTTTTATTTGCGGATATATTTTTTATTTACAGGATTTTTTTTAAAAATCAGGGCATTGAAACAATCATTAATAAAGCAACTTATAATGTAATTCATTTAAACCTGTGATTCTGAGCAAAGTCACAGGCTAGGATTTATTGTTCTATGACGGTGTTCCAATGTTCCTTAAATATCATTTAACTGTCCTGAGGGTTTTCGGGTTTTACCATTGAATTCTTGTAAAGTCCATAAAATTATTGTAGAAATGTGCATTCTTTATTTTTGGGGAGTAAAGAGAAAAATCAGTTACAGCACAAAACTGTTTTTTCAATCCTCTTAAAAATGATTTTTTTTTCATTGATAACAATGTTTTAATCTATAAATTAAGTTTCTATTTTAATCAATTTTTATAAACTACTGTTTCCAACAATTTCTCACCAAATGAAAGTAGAATTGAACCTACAAGAGCACTTTAAAAGTGTACCAATGCTTTGCCGTCACTTTGGCAAAAACTGTATGATTAAATCAAACCTTATTGTAAATTAAACTGAAAAAAGTGCCCTGCTCATCATGTGTTGAAATGGAAGCATAATGTTATGGAATAAATATAAGATATGATATTTTTGCTTAAATATATTTGGTTGAGAAGTTATAAAGAGAGCAAGGTATGTAAGTATTTAATTGAAAATTTTAGAATGCATTACTCATGGTGAACCAGCTGGTCACCAAAGTTGGCTAGTCTAGTAATAAGGAAACATTCACTCTGTATTTGCAAATGAATCAAATAAATTGAAATCGAATATGGAGATCAAGAAAATATGCCATTATATATTATCATTAAGAAGAATCATTAAAAAAATAATTTAAAAAACATTCAATTACAATACTTATTTTTCTGAATATCAGTGCCATTTCTGGTTATTCTGTCAGCATTTAATTATTATAGGAAATTTTAATTATGAAATAAAAAACAATTATGTATTAAAATTGTTATCTTAAAAATGAACTAATATGTATTAAAATTGTTCTCTTAAGAATGATCTAATTCCATACTAAATATCATAATTTAAATGAAAGAAATTTTTTAAGCTTTTCAAGATACCACATTTTCCAAAATATAGCACATGAATAATAATAAAAAATAAACTGTGGAAGAGTATTAAAAAATGCAACATGTGTTCCATTTGTCAGAGTGAGTGTTGAGAAAAGAGTGATGTCTGATTCGACTAAATTAGACATCACTCTTTTATTTACATAAAACAGATTTCACTGCCTTGCTCTGTTTTTGAATATCTCACATTAAACTCACAAACAAATGAAATAAAAAAAAATAATAGATTTATCAATAAATATAACCCTTCTTAAAGGATGTTATTGAGCCAAAGTGGAAGATAATGCCATGATTACTTTTGAATTGTTAAGAAAATTCAATCAGCATCAAAAGTTTTGTAACATCACAAGCCCAATTATCATAGAACAATTTCAACCAATAGTTTCAAAGTGCATTAAAATTTAGATAGTTGCCAATTAATGAACTGTTGGAATAAGAATTTTGTAGCATATTATCAATAATTGAATTTCAACAATTTAATTATTTTAGTTCGTTAATAACAGATTTGAAATGAAAATGATTTTTATAAATTTGCTCATTATCTAAACTATTTATGTTTGTTCATTCTTTCTAGTCTATCTTACAATCACTTTGTGATCCAGACATAAGTTTTATCACTTTTGATAGTGGAGCACCTGTTAATGATGTGGTAAGAGTTTTATGTTTTTTTTAATTAATAATTTGATTTCCCAGTTTTCTTATTTTACTTTCCCTCTCAAATATAAGTAATTTAAAATATTATATAAAGTTTGATACTGCTACAAAGAAATTTTTCTATTAATTGTTACTAATTAACAGTATAAATTAATGATATTAAACTGTTTCTTGTTTTAATTTTTTGTTTTTACAATTTATTCTTGAGATAAATTTGACCTAATTAGTAAATTGCATTTATCTATTAAGAAAGAGATCCACGCAATGATGATTAGAGAATAACTTGAAATTTATTTAAACGTGCTTACATCTTGTAACCAGAACGAAAAATAAAAACATACTCATCGAATGACGCATGTCTATTC
This sequence comes from Argiope trifasciata, assembly GCA_026543055.1. Classification (NCBI taxonomy): domain Eukaryota; kingdom Metazoa; phylum Arthropoda; class Arachnida; order Araneae; family Araneidae; genus Argiope; species Argiope trifasciata. The sequence continues at coordinate 9,709 of JAPMOQ010047212.1, read as the reverse complement.
AGAATACATACGACGACAACCAACATCTGAGAAATTCAGTCGACTGCCAACATCTCAAAAATTCAGTCAAAAACTTATCGAATGATGCATGTCTATTCAGAATACATACGACGACAACCAACATCTCAAAAATTCAATCTATCTATCCCAATATTTGACTTCTTATTCATATGTACGGCGATAAACAAAAATTCATCTTCTTTAATGATATGCAAATAAGAGTCATCTTATCAGCATATTGTTTTAGATTTTTGCTCTTACGTGTCTGCATCAAATTAGTTGGATTTGAAATTTTTGAACCCGATTGTGGATGCTGCCAATATAAATAGAATGTTGACTTATTCCCAACATTTAAACCATTAATAGATCAAATATTTTCTGAAAAAGGCTTTGAAAATTTCATTAAAAACTTTTTGAATGATTCTAAAATTTTTGAGACTTTTTTTAATGATTCATGTACAAAGCAACATAATAATGTAATTCTTTTATTAATGTTCATTATACAGTAATATCTATTAATAATAAGTATGTGTGTCTCTAATCTATCCATGTGCAGGCCAAATAATGAGAAATAATTGTCCAAACTTGAAACAAAATGTTTTGGAGGGTAGGAATAAGTATTTTTCCAGTTTTCGATATTTGAATTAGTTTTAATGAATAAAAAAAATGGAAATAAATTTTATTTATTTTAGTAATAGCATCTGTAAATATTATCTCACATAAAGATTGTTACCAATTTCATTATCTTAAAATTTAAAAACATGTCCACACCAGTTTCAAATTTAATTTCTCAATTTTTTTAGTTCTATGTTCAGCTGTGTAATATTTCACCAATAATAACCTATTTCGAAGTATGTTTTATGATTTGCAATAGTATTGCCATTCATTGAAATTTAAGTCAAGTCTATTTCCCTGTTTTATAAAACATTTAAATAGTTTTTTTTTTCCCTGTTAAAAAAATGTATAGCTTTTTTAAATCAAGAATTTTATTTTAATCTTAATTAATGAAAAGATAAGTGATTTAATTGCATGCAAATATTAGATTCTTTTTCTCCAAATGATTTTGAACATAAACGATTTTTTGTTTTAAAAGTTGATTTTTCATGTCATAATTGGTATATCTGAATTATTTATTTCAATAATGATTGATAGTACATCTTCTATAACTATAGATTTTTTTATATTACGTAAACAAATGACAATTCTCTTTGTTTTGGATTTAAAAAATCTGTAGAAATTCATTTACTTTATTGATTTAATCATTTAAAACATTAAAAAATGCCTTGTAAATTTTGTAACACCTGTAAAACAACAAAAATAAACACCTTGATGATATCATTTAAAACATCTTGTAAATTCAACTATGCAATTTTACTATTATGACTAGTTTTCCAAGGAGTTTGGATATAAATGTATGAATTTAATTCTAGAAATTTCAAATAACAGCTATTTGTTATAAGCTGAAAATCAAGAAATCTTTTTAAATGTAAAATACAAAATGAAATTCTGGTTTTGATTTTTTTAAATGTTTAACATAAATTTCTTTTCATCAAAATTTGTATCAGCAATTGATGATATAAAATTTATTAAACTGATAATTATTTATTGATTTCAAATTCTTTTTATTTTAATATTGAGTTGAAGATTTCACTTGGATAATTTCAAATGAACCGTAGAGATGCCTCATTTTTAAATTGTAAATGTACTAAAAAAACTTTAATTTTTTCAAATTAAAAATAGGAAAATAACTTAAAATGTCAATACCATAATCAATAAAAATATTTTTTTAAAAAAATATATGAAATTAAAAAATGTTGCTTTTAATTTAAATAAAAGCATTGAATTTATACATTACATTAAAAAAATGCAAAATTTGTCTTTAGAAATTAGATTTTTTAGAAATGAAAAAAATTAGCATTCTTTTAAAATGTATACATATATATGTAACAAGGGTTTTTTTCCCCCTTTCTTGGCTGCTCTGATTGAATTTATCATGAAATAAATTCATCCCATCGTTTAAAAATGCCAAAAAAATGTGATTAATATTTTCTTTTATTCTATCTGCATCTTTATCAAAACTTTTATGAAAATGCTTTTTTTTTTTGCACACTTAGTTCTTTTGTAATTAATGGAATTTATTCTTGCTTCTCTTTCAGTTTAGTTTATAATAATTTTAAATGCTCAATTGGTTAAAATAATTTTTGTTGTTGATCCATAAGAATATTTGATCATTACAAATATGAGCTTCTGAGCTTATTTATATACATTGAGTCTATTTTTTCTCAAATTTGCTTGCATTATGGAGATATGCTTGCCCTAAATTATTAATTCAAAACATTTTATTTTCAAACACCCATCATTTTTTTTCTATATTAGAAGTGATGATTGTGCACAGACCTGTAATATTAAAATGAGAAAAAAATATCTTCTTTTATAGTTTTATGAAGTTGAGTTTAAAAATTTGAAATGGTTATAAAAAAAAGCTTTTATTAAATTCATTTAATTTACTCCATAGTTTTTCTGTGATTATTATTATATGTGTAAAGTATATCTGCATTAAATTTCATGAATTTTGGTACATTGAAGTAAATTTTGCTTACAAATTTAAAAGTTAAAATTGCATTTATTTGGATGAGAACAGATTATAAATATTTTGATTGTGAAAGTAGTTGTGGTTTTTAATTTGGTATCAGTGTTATTTTTTTAACAAATGATCCTTTTAACTTTTTCATCCAGCTGTCTAGTAGTTTGCCTTCCAAGGAGCATATGGTTGTTATTTGTGGAGCTCTTATTCAGCATATTGGTTGCCATAAGCATAGTTATTCATCCGTGCTTCCTTCATTGAGATCATTAGTCATGCTGACAGAGCATGATTATGGATACTTTCATGTGAAACAGTAAGTAATCTCATCTGTATAAATAAAAGTGAGTGTTTGTCTGTGTGTCTCTTATGCGGTACCACTCATCCGATTACAATGAAACGTTGAACACTCGTTGCTTGCACTTATGGGATGGTGATAGGCAGAGTAAAATGATGTAATTTATAAAAATAAAAATGTGTGTCTCTTATGTGGTGTTGTACTGCTCATCTGATTGTGATACTTTAAATATTTAAATACTTATTACGTACACTTATTTGTTTCTACTGAAGATGAGATATATATATATATATATATGGCCAACCCAAAATCTTGAATAATAAAGTTAAAAAGTAGAATTATTATTACTTTTACGCTTCTTCTTTGTATGTCACTTAATTTCAATGAACGTATTCATTCATTCATTCATTCATACAAAAATAAACATTACTCTTTCCATCATTCCTAATAAAAAAAGATAGATATTTTACATTTTAGACGATATTTCTAAAATTATATCTTCTGCGACAGCAACGCGCCAGGTATCAACGAGTTCACTATAAATTGATTTTTAGACAAGAAAAATTCTTTTTTTAATGCCATGATTGTTATATTTCAATAAACTAAAGCATTTGCATTTTTCTTAACTTTTTTAGTGTTTTTTTCCCCCTTTTTATTACACAAGAGTTTCAGAAATGCTGGAATGCGATAATGAAAAGCTGGGAATACCTTCTGATTATAGTAAACTTCGTTAAAAAGTATATTTTAGTTCCCCTGCTAAGTGAGTTTTAAGAAACAAGGCCATATTTTCCCCCCTGTTTGCTACTAATAACTACTTATTACTTTGTATGTTGTATTATCTTCATAATCTATACTTCTGTGCTGTTTATAAGCTAAATAAGAACTTTTTTTGTGGAAAGTGCTTTAAATGAGAGGATCTAACGGATTAATTTTTCAAGGAAAATGTTCTTTTATCATAAAAATCTGAAATATTTGCTATATTAATTTCATGACATGTTATCCCCAACAGAGGTTTAGTTCAACATCCTGGTGCCATCTACTCACTATTCACTCGATTCAGTTCTTCATTCAGTAAAGACTCTAGTGACTGTTTATCCACTTTATCGACAACATTAGAATTTTTGAGGCTCATGGTGAATGGCTATGAAGACGGCGCGCAAACAGGGCGCACATTGCTTCTATCCACCAGTGAACTTGCAGACCTATTAAGAGAAGATCCTTCTGCCAAAGATAAAGACGAGAAGACTTTGGAACCTTTTCAGCCTGTGGTAGAATTAGAGAAACTGCTAACAGTAAGTGTAATTTTAATTTTTAAATGGGCTTGGGTAATTGAGTAATGGAGTAAATGAGTGTTTTAATGAATATATTCTTTAAAATGAAATATGCTTTGTTACTTGTAATGAAGTTCATTTTACCATTTGAAGGTAAAGTGTCTTGGGATAAATTTGGCCTAATTAGTAAATTTTGTATATCTATTAAGAAAGTGATCCACGTAATGAAGAGAGAATCACTTGAAATTTATTTAAGCATGGTCTATCTACTATCTATCTATTCCTTTGACCTTTTATTGATATGTACTGCGATAAGCAAAAATTTATCTTCTTCAATAATATGCAAATAAGAGTCATGTTATCAGCATATCGTTTCAGATTTCTGCTCTTGTGGAACTGCATCGAATGAGCTGGATTCGAAACATTTGAACCCGATTGTGCATGCTGTCGATATAAATAGGAGAATTTCGACTAATTCCCAACAAGGTGTATGTGTTGCGATGGTGTTGGCGGAATTGCGCCAATGTGTAGATGTGAATTCCGCCAAGGATCGAACCTGCGATGTTTGGGTTTGAAAACCAGTCACTTATCCATTCGTCAAAAGCGAACGCTAGTGTCTAGTGGCTGTTACTGGCTTAGTAAGATTTCACCACAATACTCGCCTACCAGTTAGTCGGTAGAAACGAACAGTTTTTATAGCACCAAGTGTTTTGGCGAGCAAAGAGAGCTGCTGCTGCTTCAAGTGAATCTGACGACTTTGTGTTGGTTGTGTGTACTGAGGGTAGGTGGCGCCACGACAGCTGTCCGAGGTCACCAGTTTGGCGGAATTGTGCCAATATATAGGAACGTCCGGGTTACCAATGTAGTGACGGTTCGAACCTGCGATGTTTGGACTTGAAGTCCAGTAATTTAACCATTCGACTAAAGCGATCGCTGATGTCTAGTGGCTGTTACTGGCTTGGTAAGATGTCACCACATGTGTACAACCTTCATGCAGTGTCAAATTAGGATGTTTTCTAATACGTCAAATCAATTACTCAAAAGAATATTTAGAAAAGACTTACGACATTTAATTAAAGTATTTTATTTTAAATAAGTTAAGTTTTTCTTTAACCGTGTTAAAGGTGGGAGGGAAGAGTACTGTCTGTCCATCACAAGAACTGTGCTAGACGATCGTCTATGTTTACGGCGGGCGTCATAGAAACAGGTTACTGTAGGAAGAGTTCATTTCGCTGAGGTAGAAATTCATTCAAGTTTCTCAAGCTGGCATGTTTAGCGCCAAATTGGCTATATTATGTATTATAACATTTAATTGTTAAAAACAAATTTTAAAAAAAATCACAAAGATAAAAATTTATTTGCGTACTCGGAGTATTGAAAATATCTGATATTTTTGTTATAAATTTACAAAGTGAAAAGCAAATCAAATAGAAAAACTGAATAATTATTTGTATGTCTAACGACTGTGCAAGAAGTAAAATCATGCAAGACAAAAAATTAATCGTCATCATTTCGTTTTATTTAAATTTATATGTTATTAATATAAAATTATCCGCTGCAAACGCATCTAATTTAACATAAAAGCAATAATATAATTAATCGTAATTATTTCATTTAATTTACATTTATATGTTATTAAGAGACAAAAAAAAATAATTATATGCAGTTAAATATTAACCAAAGAAAAAATTAATAGAATATAAAAGAAGTAAGCTAAGAGAATATAAAGATTGTGCAACTTTGACTAAAGCGAGAAGACGAACGAGCAACAAGTTTTTCTTATCGCTACAATTGACGCCAAGAACAAGAATACTCCCCAAGACTTCCGTCCGATTCCACCCATTCAAAATGGATCTTCCCTAACAAAGCCGGTTTCTATGACGCCTGCCATAAACACAGACGATCGTCTTGCAGAGTTCTTGTGATGGACAGACAGTATTAATTATACCTGCTGTTCTTGGTTTTAAATCATAAAGTTAGGTTTATTATTGATATTGTAGTTTTTAAATTTTGTAAAAGCCTTTTTTTTATTTTTGTATAACTTTTTAACATTATTATGAAGAAACACAAAAGCTTTTGTTGTCTAATCCAGTCTCATATTCCTGAAAAAAGTTACAAAATTGATCCATGTTTTTTTTAAAAAATTGTTACTTAAATTTTATTATGTTGGATAACAATAATTTATTCAGTCCGATTAATATTTTTTAACTATAGTTAGTAATAATTCGATTTGTGATTTCATGTCTTTAATAGATAAATAATAAATAATCTTTGTTTAATGAATCCTGAAATAATAATTGTTGAATTTGTTTCTGTTTGATTAGGAATGAAAATTTCTTTTCATTTTATCAAAAATTTGGTGTAATGTTTTGAATTTGTTTTAAGAAATAGTTTAGATTTTCCTCTTATTTTTTTTTTTTGGAAAGTAAAAGTTTAAAACTTAGAGTAAGTAAGCAAGCTTCAGTTGTTTCACTTTAAGATTATCATCCGAGGCAGATGAAAATATTTGTAATTTTAGTTAATTTTTATAAAATAGTTCTAATTTTTATAAAAGTGATTTTATAAAAGTAGTTTTATAAATTAGAAGAACTATTTTTATAAAATAGTTCTTCTAATTTTTCATTTAAATAGTGATGAAACTCTATCTATGTAACTCCATTCTCACTTTGTGATTTTTATTTCTTATAGGAATTTGGTAATGACGAAGAAGCAGTTGAGAGTCTTCTTGAGAGCATATCTAGTTTACTTACACTGTTAAATAGTGCCTCTGACAAAGAAGCTAAGAACGATAAAGGTTTTTTAAAAATTATTTTTTATAGGTCTTATTTTTCAAATTTCCTCTCATGGTGATGTAATGTTTTCATTTTTTAAAGCTTTCTTTTCCTTATTGTATTAAATGTCAGCATGCCACTTTCTTCTAATCTATACTAATATTATAAATGTGAAAGTTTGGATGAATGGATGTTACTTGTTCTTGCATACAGCCGACCACCCCGCCACCACTGAACTGAATGGCTGAACAGAATTGGATTAAATTTTGCAAAAAGAGAGATTAGAGTCAGGAATAGAACATAGGCTACTTTTTATTCCGGTTCATGGAGTGGTTATTTGTTTATTCATTAAAAACCAACTTTCGCGCCAAAAAGCTGAAGCCAAATCCCGCCAAAGATGAGTAAGGATGCAGGATTTTTTCGGCAACAGTAATCAGGTTAGGCGTAACGTGATTTTGACCGATTATTTCAAACGATTCTATTAATTTTTTTAGTGTTAGATGTATTTAAGATCAAATGTTGGGAATTAATCGATCTTTCGGATTCATTCTGAAGTACTTTTAAATGAAAAGAAACCAGAGTAAAGGAAATAAAACATTTCTCATCTGCATTGCATCACCCCAACTGTTGTTGAAAGTTCATGCATGATTGTTGACGACTGTGACTCATTTCAATTAAAGGTTTAAAAATGATGTGTATTGTTGTTGTAGCTACCTCAGTATCGACCAATAAATAAAATGGACTTGATTTTAAAGAAACTCGGACATGATTTAGCTGTTTTATTTTCCTTCTGATATACAATGTTAATATTTTTTTTAAAGATTAGTAGCGTGTATTTATGTTAGTTTTGTATTTTCTCTATATGCTCGTACTTTGAAATACACCGTTTTTAGGTTAGTTTTAAAAAAATTTATTTATCATTACTTGATAGTTTTTCAAAATGGCCAGGAAACGCAAATCTTTCGATGAGAAGTAATAAAGCTCTGGTTATGAAAGTATCTAGAAGATCCGCTTGCAATTTTAGTGAGCATTTGCAGACTGTCAAAACTTCCCTCCACCTGTGGAATAGACACAAGGAGGCTTTTACAGAAGATAGTCGCTCACAATGACCTATTCATTAACAGACCAAAAACAGTGGCTGGGGAATCCTTTAGTACCAGTGCAAGTGAATAGTATGGGACGAGAGAGTATAGAGATGTTAGAACATCCGAGCCAACCAGGCAGTGATAGGCGGCGTTGTCGTTTTGCTAGCAGACGATTTTAGACAGTCACTGCCAACAGCTCATACATATATCAAAATTTCTATGTGTGTGTGTTTGTATGTATTATATATATATATAATTCTAGATTCTTTATCTATTGGTTGTAGTTTTGATTCGGTTGTGTTCCTTTTTGCTTAGCTTATTTTGTTCATTAATTTAGATTCATCTGTATTTTAGTTGTAGCTGCATTTGCACTCACCAAATACAATGATAGTTTTTTTTTTTTTTTTTAATTTTAAAATTTTATGAATCCGACATCATTTTTAGTTTCGTTTCCGTCATTAGTTTCGTTTACATAATTGTATTAATTTTGATTTGTTTCATAAATTTTCTTCATAAATTTATTTCATTTATTATTCATTACTTTTTGTTGTTTAATTCCGAATTCAATTTTAATTTCGATTTCGACCAAATTAGTTTCGATTTCATTTTTGTTGACTCAGGAAATGGGTTTTAATAATTTTATTGCTCTTATAATTATATATATATATAATATAAAATTCTATTTAAATCCAAATTATTTACTGAAGTTTTATCTCGCTTCAGTCCATAGTAACTTCATTCTAAAAATATTCTCTTATTTCCGATTCCGCATTCTCTACTTAATTCATTTAAATTTGACGACTTCGTTCACGTTTCAATCAGAATTTCTCGCATCAAAATTTCCCCGTGAACGAGGGCCTCGGTGTCCCGGTAGCAAGGTCTCGGCTTCGGAACCGGAGGGTTTCAGGTTCGAGACTCGATTTCACCGAAGAACCGTCGTGTGAGGGGGTCTCTTGCACGTTCAGTCTGTCTGGGCACACGTCCTCCCACTGGTGTGGAGAAGGGGGTGCCTGTTCAGGTGTCGTCGTCATCTAACCACGGTTCAAAATGACGAGGTCCGTCTCCAAATAACCATAGTTCTTTGCTTTAAAACGGGACGGATGTTAATATAACTAAACCAATCCCCGTGAACGAAGCCCGGTGTGATAGCTAGTGTGTATATATTTCACTCAATGGCTTGTTATTCATTCTGCTTTTCTCTCATTCTAGAAATGGTAGAGCCTGTCTTACCGCAACCGGAAAGCCAATCGGCTCAGTTTGCCTCCCGTGCCGTGTTTATTGTTGGAGATGTGGAAGAAGGCCGCCTGAGCCCAGCCTACTGGCTGGCTCTTCCAGGGGCCGATGATGCAGACCAAGAGCAAGAACAGGTGATTTGGATTTGCAACCTTTCACTTAGAACTTGGTTTGTCATCTATACTAATATTATCAATGTGAATGATTGGATGGATTTTTGTTACTCAATTCCGCCAGAAATATTTCTTTGTTCTGGTTCATTAAGTGGTTCGTTTTTTATTCAATAAAAAATAACTTTTGCGCGAAAAAGCTGGGGCCAAATCCCGCTAAAGATAAGTAAAGCGGCGGGTTTTTTTTCCCCCAACAGAAATGAGGTTAGACTTAGCGGAATTTCGACCGATTATTTCAAACGATTCTGTTTATTTTTTTTTTTTAGTGTTTGATGAAAATTTAAAATCAAATGTTAATGA
>JAPMOQ010047203.1:0-10240 GCA_026543055.1 Argiope trifasciata | reverse complement strand
AATGGAATAAAAAGAATCAATAATAAGTAGAAAAATATTTATTTCATAAACAACGGAATTACAATACAGATATTGCATTACCTTTCAACGTCTGAGTGGGGTTGTGAATTTTCGCTGGAATTGTTGAATAGGAAATTTTTATAGTTACGGTCATAGTGCATCCAACACCAAGGGCAAAAGTATGTCAATTATAGGCACATTCGTTTAACCCTTTTATTTTTGTGATTTTGATGAACTAAACGTATTTTAGATTTTTTTATTTTCTAGATGCCCTCTGAATATGTAGGTCAAATTCGGCAGTATCTAGTATAATGGAGACTTTTCTTAAGAAGAATTATTAGCTAATTGTTTTGATTTCCTTGAATCAATTGGTTGGGAACAAAATGGAAATTTATCCTTCAAAATGCCTTTCCGATTTAAGAAAGGGAAGACTTTAAAATCACAAGACGCAAAATGTGTGCATAATGTTGCAGAGTTTTGCTCCGAAGAATTCGCAGCAAAATTATTAAAATTAGTTGATTATTAATTTTGAATTCGTTATTTGAAAATATGTTTAAAAAATGTTCTTGCAGGGAACTTTGAATTTAATTATTTTTTAAAGAAGTATATTTTACAATTCAGTACTTTCATTTCCTCGAAAGTATTGAATAATTTTCTCAAATCTACAGGTATAATTCAATTACCTCCTATCACAATCATTGTCAAGATAAAAAGGTGAGGGGGGGGGAGATCGTTGTTTTAACCTTTTCTTCTTAGCGTTAAATAATAATAAGAGAAATTGTATTACAGTTTTAAAAGAAAAAAAGAGAATTATTTTGAAATTAAAAATAGCGATTCTGCTATATATAAAAATATTTTGAGATTAGATATATTTAATTTCCTTTCTGGAATTGAATGAATATATGCAATTGTTAAGAAATAATTTAATTAAATTTTTATTGCAAAATATTATTTATCTATATATTGACATGAAAATATTACATTATAGGTAGCGCATTTCTTATTTTTTTCAGTACAAAAAAAAAAAGACATAGTATTCAGACTTGTTTTCTCGCCTTCCTGTAGTTCCAATAGCTTTCCTTCTGTAGATATGACTCCAAGAATCTAAAACTTTATTAACGAGTATTTAAAGAGATTTTTTCTACTCAGGTCCCTGATTGTGATAATAAAACGATCACAGATAAGTATTGTCAAACGGCATTGATGGGTTTTGAATAGAAATGTGAAGGACATTAGTAGTGAAGAGTTATCAACCCCGAAATGATAAAATGTATGCAGAAATTTGTGGATCCATTATTGCTTCGAGCTCATGACTATTGATATACATTGAAAAGAAAAGCTCATTTATCACTATTATTTGAATTGACAGTTCGTGAGAAAAAATATTCCTTGAAATAATGGTATTTCTTTTTCAAGCCGTGGGAAACAAATGGTAAACTAGAATCTCAAACTTTTACCGCGTTTTTCGTAGAATAATGTACTAAAAAATGCACTAATGTACTAGTAAATTGATGTTGTGTTTATAAAGTTGGGCTCTTTTAAGTTCGGGACATCCGGCACGTGTCTGAATGAACACTTGAGTTGCCTTCAAATTCAGAAAACTTTTACATATAAACTTTGCAAGATTAATTATACTGTAGAAAGCTTGTGCATGTTGAAAATAAGTAACAAATCAATGCTTGGATTTTAAAAATCTAAAAACTGATAGTATGGTAATTGCTAATTTTGTGCTTCAGAAAATAGTATATATATCAGAAAAATAAATATAAATCTGGAAAGGTTTCAAGCATATTTAAATATGAACATTTTACTTTATAACAGAATAAAAGAAACTTTTTTCTGAAAATCTATACTTATAATAAAGCTCAATGTGTGTGTGTGTGTGTGTGCGTGTGTGTGTGTGTGCGTGTGTGTGTGTGTGCGTGTGTGTGTGTGTTGGCGCTCTACAGGCCGTACCGTTGGACCTACAGCTACCAAATTTGGCACATGTATACCTTGGAGTTCCGGAATGTGCACCTCGGAGCCCTTTTTTCGAATTTTTAATTAGAATTTGAATTAATTAAAATTTAAGCGAAATTTGAACGTTTTTCCGTTATAACTTCCGAAAATATGATCGCACAAACATGATTTTTACATCAATTTAAAGATAAAAAAATTAGCTTTCTGATGGTATCAGAATTTTAATATATAACTTAAGCTTCTATTTTTAACGAATTTTTAAAGAAATATTCTAATCATGTTTTTTTAGCACGTGACTGGATAAAATAAAACAAAACAATGACTGAAGTTCAAATAAAAAAAACTATCATCGTAAATCAAATCTAAATAAATGCATCTTTTACCACGTGACTGGATAAAATAAAATAAATATAAAATGTGATATTTACTAACAAAATAAATGCAAAGAAAAGGTTTCTATTATCGTTTGCAATATCTGTATCAATATCTAAATAATTAATTCAGCAATGCCGGAAGTTCAAATTAAAAAAAAGTATCATCGCAAATTAAATATTTACTACGTAACTGGATAAAATAAAATAAATATAAAATATGATATTTCCTAAAAAAATAAATGCAAAGAAAATATTTCTATTATCGTTTGCAATATCTGTATTATTATTTCAATATTTTTTCATTATAAAATGCGATAGTTTCTAAAAAATAAATGCAAAGCTAAGGTTTCTATAATCGTTTGCAACATCTAAATCATTTATTCAATAATTTTTTCCCTTTTCCGCTTTCTTTTAAAAAACATATTTAATATTTTGGCAACATCACCGAAAAAAACATTTTTAATATTTTGGAAGCATAACCGATAAATTATTAGAGCATTAAACTCAAAGGGTTTTTCTGAATAAAGTTACCGACTCTTTAACTTCTAATAATTGAATCTTTTAACTTTAACTATTTCTTAAATTTTGTACTGATTTTAAAGAAAAAAAATATTTTTTATATAAAATATGTCTCCCCCAAGAAAAAAGAAATGTTCAAGATCAGTTCAAAACAGAGAAAGGAAAAGAATCGCTTCTTCTCGGGAAAACGAAAATGAAGAGTTTCATCAACAACAGCAAATGTCTAACAGACAACGGATGGCTACCGCAAGAGCATCTGAGACAAATATTGAAAGACGTCACAGACAACTGTTTAATAAGAGAAGAATGTCTACTTTAAGGGCATCCGAAACGGACGAGGAAAGACGCAATAGACAAGTATCTAACAGCCAAAGGATGTCAGCTTCAAGAGCATCTAAAACATATGAGGAAAGACGCAATAGACAAGTATCTAATAATCAAAAGATGTCCATTTTAAGAAAATCGGAAACTATTGATAATCGCCAAATAAGGCAATTAAATAACGCGATGAGGATGTCAAATACAAGAAATGCAATATGGAGACAAAAAGAAATTTCTGCATTAGCGTATGATCCCAACATTGCTTATGAATGTGATCCTACAGTAGAAATTGGTCGAATGATTATTGAATGCAGTTACTGTAAGGCTCTTAAATGGAGAGGCGAATACAGTAGCATGTGCTGTAATAATGGTAAAATCCAACTTCCTTTGTCACAAACACCTCCAGAACCACTCCTCACGCTTCTCTCAACCAACTCTCCTGACGCTATTAATTTTCAAAGTAACATCAGAAAATATAACTCATGTTTTCAAGTGACTTCATTCGGTTCGGGTAGAGAAATTAGAGAGCAAGGTTTTATGCCAACATTTAAAGTTCAAGGACAAGTATACCATAGAATAGGTAGTTTGCAGCCACATCCGAATGAGGAGCCAAAATTTCTACAAGTTTATTTCGTTGCTGACAAAGCACAACAGGTTGAACAGCGTTGCAGGAATGTGAGAAGCATAAAATCAGAAATAGTGTCGCAACTACAAGAAATTCTTCATCAGCATAATAGTTATGTTCGAAGTTTAAAATGCGCAATGGAAAAAATCACACCTGAAATGGAAATTGTCATTCATGCAGACAAAGTACCCTCCGGCGAATATGAAAGAAATTTTAATTCTCCCACAATATCCGAAGTTGCGATTATCTTAGCAGGCAATATGCATGGCAGTCGCGATATTTTGTTACAGCTGAGGAGTAGTGAAATAAAAAAGATAGCGGAAACTCATCGCGCATACGATACATTACAATATCCATTAATGTTTTGGCAAGGTGAGGATGGATATAACTTTGAATTGCGACAAACCAATCTTGCTAGTGAAATAACTCCAAAAGAAATTTCAGCAATGGATTTTTATGCATTTCGGATTATGTTTCGTGCATCAAATTTCAACATAATTTTAAGATGCAAAGAACTTTTCCAGCAATTTGTTGTAGATATGTATGCTAAAATAGAAACTGAGCGATTACGATTTATTCGCTTGAATCAAAAGAAACTCCGTGTTGAAGATTATATCCATTTGAGAGATGCTATAAATAAAGATGATAATATAAAACAAATTGGAAAACCAACAATTTTACCATCCACTTTTACTGGCAGACCCCGATACATGCACGAAAGAACTCAAGATGCCATGACATACGTTAGAAATTACGGAAGCCCTCATTTATTTATTACTTTCACATGCAATCCACAGTGGAGGGAGATTACAGAAGAGTTACTATTAAGACAAAAAAAGTCATGACAGACATGATATAATCTGCCGCGTATTCTATTTGAAGCTGAAATCGCTCATGAATCTTATAAAAAAAGGCAAAATATTTGGAGAAATAAGATCCTTTATTTATACAATTGAGTGGCAGAAACGTGGGCTTCCACATGCACATATTCTTCTGCGATTTAAAGAAAAATTTTATGCTCATAATATTGATGCCTTAATTACTGCCGAATTACCAAATCCTGAAATTGACCCAATATTATACAACGTTATTAAGACTCAGATGATACATGGACCCTGTGGGAACATCAATCCTCTGTCACCATGCATGAAAGATGGAAAATGCACAAAAATGTATCCAAGAGAATTTTTAAAAGAAACACAGACAGGTCATGACGGATATCCACTTTATCGCAAACGGAAACCTGAAGACGGAGGGCAAGTAACAATAAAGAAAGTTCGTGGCTCTGAGATAGTGATAGATAATAGATGGATTGTTCCTTTTTGTCTATTGTTATCAAGAGCATTCAATGCACATATCAACGTCGAATACTGCAGCTCTATAAAATCTATTAAATATGTGTGTAAATACATAAACAAAGGTTCTGACACGGCTATATTTAATTTAAAAAATAATGACATTCAGCAAGACGAAATTCAAACTTACGAAGAAGGAAGATATCTCAGCAGCAATGAAGCAGTTTGGAGAATATTAGGTTTTCCTATTCACGAAAGGCATCTCACTGTTGTTCATTTTAGTGTTCATCTTGAAAATGGCCTAAGAGTTTACTTCACAGAAGAAAATGTTTTAGAACGAGTACAAGCTCCACCCGAAACTACTTTAACTGCTTTTTTCTCTTTATGTCAAAGAGATGAATTTGCTCGATCTTTATTGTACCATCAAATTCCTAAATATTATACTTGGAATAAAAGCAACAAGAAATGGATTCCTTGGAAATCTGGGCAGGCTGTACCTGATCATCCAGGAATTAAATCAAGTGATGCTCTTGGTCGTGTCTATACCATTCATCCAAGTAATTCGGAATGTTTCCATCTACGATTATTACTTCATGAGGTTATAGGCCCAGCATCCTTTTCTGATTTGAAAACATTTAATGAAATTGTTTGTGAAACTTACAAACAGGCTTGCAAACTGAGAGGACTTCTTGATGATGATTCTCACTGGAAAAGTACGTTAGATGAAGCAGCAATACGCATTCAGGGCAAATGTTGCGAGATCTATATGCAGTTATTCTTCAAACTTGCTGAGTATCAAATCCTGTAGAATTATGGAACTTACATAGAGAAAATAGGTCAGAAGATATTTTGCATAAAACAAGAGTTACAATTAATAATACGGATTTAGATTACAATGATGAAATATTTAATAAAGCTTTACT
Source organism: Argiope trifasciata (assembly GCA_026543055.1). NCBI lineage: Eukaryota > Metazoa > Arthropoda > Arachnida > Araneae > Araneidae > Argiope > Argiope trifasciata. Next base: position 4,224 of record JAPMOQ010047203.1, on the reverse strand, counting down.
TGCTCTTGAAGATAAAATTAAAGCATTAGGAGGAACAGATTTAAAAGCGTTTGGATTTCCAGAGGTACATCGGGATATCAATAATAGTTTAAATTATGAAATAGTAAGAGAGACATGTTACGATATTCCTCAACTAACATCATATGTTGAAACAAATGAACCTAATATGACTGAAGATCAAAGACTTGCTTTTGAAAAAATTGCATCAGCAGTTTTTACTGAAACTGGTGGTATATTCTTTTTGGATGCTCCAGGTGGAACAGGTAAAACGTATCTGATTAATCTTTTATTAGCAAAAATTATACAAAACAATCTAATTGCTCTTGCAGTAGCTTTTTCGGCATTGCTGCAACTCTCTTGACGGGTGGAAGAACAGCTCATTCAGTCTTCAAATTGCCAATAAATATATCGTTTGTTGAAAATCCAATTTGCAACATCTCAAGAAACTCAGATAGAGCAAAATTGCTTAAGAAGTGTAAATTAATTGTATGGGATGAATGTACAATGGCACATAATCTAGCATTGGAATCTCTTAATACAACTATGCAGGATATTTTTCAGAATAACAAGTGCATGGGTGGTGTAACTCTGGTTTTATCTGGTGATTTTCGCCAAACTTTGCATGTTGTTCCACGAGGCACAAAAGCCGATGAAATGAATGCATCGATAAAAGCATCTCATCTTTGGAAAAGTGTTCACAGATTTGGATTGAAAACGAACATGAGAGTTCTTCTTACAGGTGAAATTTCCACCGAGCAATTCGCTCAGGACCTTCTTCATCTCGGTAATGGAACTATGACAGTTGATAATGAAGGATTGATATCTTTGAAAAATATTGGTAACATTGTAGAAACAATGGAGGATCTTCAAGATAGAGTATTTCCAAATATTGAAAGTAATTTTTGTGATATTTACTGGCTATGCGAAAGAGCTATTTTCTCTCCAACAAATGAGGGAATTAAAACAATAAATTACCATTTGTTAAGGAAATTACCAGGTGACATTAAAACGTATAAATCTTTTGACACCGTAATTGAAACAAATCAGGTAGTTAATTATCCAATAGAATTTCTGAATTCACTTGAACCATCCGGTTTACCAACACATAAATTAGAGTTAAAGATTGGTGCACCTATAATGCTTTTGAGAAATCTAGATCCTCCCACTCTCTGTAATGGAACAAGACAAAATGTGAAGAAATTGATGCTGAATGTTATTGAAGCAACCATATCTATAAGCCAATCAGCAGGCAAGGATGTCTTCATCCCACGGATTCATGCCATCAGATGTCCCATTCCAGTTTAAAAGAATTCAATTTCCGGTTAAGCTGAGTTTTGGTATGAGCATTAACAAATCTCAAGGCCAAACTTTAAAAGTAGTTGGCTTAGCTTTACAAAAACCTTGCTTTTCACACGGACAGTTATATGCTGGCTGCTCGAGAGGCGGTGATAGTAAAAATCTGTACATCCTTGCACCACAAGGAAAAACTAAGAACATTGTATATAGAGAAATTCTACAAGATTAAATAATTAAATAAATTATATTTCAATATAAGGACAAGTAATGATGACAGAAGTAAGAATTATTTTTTTCTTTTCAAAGGGCCAGTAGTATTTAAAGATACTACATTCTCTTTTGAAATATTTCATTTATTTTCACTTTTTATTTTTGTATATATGCCATCAATGTACTCTTTATTTCAGGATGTAATTGAATAAATTTATTTATTTAGCTATATTTATATCTTCTATACTTATAATAAAGCTCAATGTGTGTGTTAGGCGAGACCGTTCTACCCAGAGCTACCAAATTTGGTACATGTATACCTTGGTCGGGAATGTGCACCTCGGAGCCCTTTTTTTCGAATTTTTAATTAGAATATGAATTAATTAAAAATTAAGCGAAATTTCGACGTTTTCCCGCTATAACTTCCGAAAATGTTATCGCACAAACATGATTTTTACATCAATTAAAAAATTAGCTTTCTATTGGTATCAGTGTTTTAATGTGTAACTAAGCTTCTATTTTTAACGAATTTTTAAAGAAATATTTTAAACATGTTTTTAAAGCACGTGACCGGATAAAACAAAATAAAAGAACGACGGAAGTTCAGATTAAAAAAAAAACTATCATCGCAAATCAAATCTAAAGAAATACAACTTTCAGCTCGGGACTGGATAAAATAATATAAATATAAATAGTGATATTTTCTAAAAAAATAAATGCAAGGCAAAGGATTCTATGATCGTTTGCAATATCTATATCATTAATTCAATAAATCTTCTTTATTTACGGTAAACTTGATTGAATTTAGACAGGATATGCATTGAAATTCCGACCTAATGGCATATTTCTATTATCGTTTGCAATATCTGTATCATTAATTCAATATTTTTTCCCTATTTCACTTTCTTTAAAAAAACATATTTAATATTTTGGTAACATCACCGAAAAAAACATTTTTAATATTTTGGAAGCATAATCGATAGTTAAAATTGACTGATTTATAAAATTAAAGAATATTATTAGGAAAACGAGTTCTTTTAGAACTTTCCGTCCATCATCTTAAAGAAAATATTAATTTCAGGCCAATCAATGCCTGGAATGACTTCAAGGCTAATGAATATGTGATTTAATTGAAAATTTTAGAACACATTACTCATGGCGAACCAGCTGGTCGCCAAAGGCGGCTAGTTATGAAATAATTACGATTAATCATGTTATTGTATTTATGTTAAATTTGAAGCGTTTACTGAGGAGAATTTTATATTAATAACTTATATAAGTGTAATTCAAATGAAATGATGATGATTAATTTTTTGTCTTTTTGATTTTACTTCTTAATTTTTTTCGTCTTGTGCAATCGTTAGACATACAAATAATTTTTCAGTTTTTCTATTAGATTTGCTTTATTCTTTGTATATCTATAACAGGAATATCAGATATTTTCAATATCCTGAGTACTCAAATAAATTTCATCTTTGTGTTTGTTTGTTTTTTATTTATTTTCAAAAATTAAATGCAATCATACATAATATCGCTAGTTTGGCGTTAAACGTTCCAACGTGAGAAACTTGAATGAAATTCTACATCTGAGAAATGAACTTTTCCTACAGTAACCTGTATCTATAACGCCCACCGTAAGCATAGACGATCGTCTAACAGAGTTCTTGTGATGGACAGATAACATTTGGACCTGGAATTTGCAAGAAAAAGACAATTCTAACACATCAGTGAAGTAACATAAAAACAGGAAAATATAAAAGAGTACTAAAATATGTATTCTTTACACAACAATATAGTTTGGTAAAAAGAAGTTAACATAGTATTCCGTTCATAGATAAAAATAATAACAGAAGCAAGATACTAATGATCAAGGCCAAGATTTACTATTGTCGTTTGTAATAGAGCTACTTCCAATCCACTAGTCTGCAATGTTTCAATTGCTTGCCATACTAGTTTCTCCAAAGTAAAGTCCTCAAAAGGGGAAGTGAAAAAATAACCTAATACCTAAAATTTAAATAAATTTATTTTTTATTCGAAATAATATTTATGACTTGTCACAAAGTTTGATTTAATGTTATTGTTAAAAAATGTATAATTTAAATTAGAATAAGGTACTTATGTGCATTTTCAAATAAAATATACTAAATAATAATAAATTTTTATTAGACCTGTTTCCAGTTTTTCTCAATCCATGTGCTTGAGTTGCATATTGCGGTTTTTTTCTGAAAATCATTCGTTATGCTTGTAAAACCATCTACTGCATCTACATCTGCTACATATGTCAATCCTTGTTTAATTGCCATTTCATCTATCAAAAGAATGCAGAACCTTTCTACTTCTCTCAGATGGGTAGATTTCTTTTTTAAACAGTTTACTAAATTAGGACAAAACCCTGAAGTTCTTGCAACGTTATAAGTATATCTGAAATAATTTACATAATATTAATGAAAGAAAGTATTACTTATCTGAGCTATGATACAACAACATATTAACTCTACATTAATTATGAATAGTGAAGTTTTAATCAATGAAATGTGCTCACATATTTTTAAATCATGGAAAACTCATGAAGGTTTATTTAATTAAATTTAAATGCATATTAGTATTAAATATAATAATCTTATTCGAAACTGTATATAATAATTTGCATTAAATTTAACAAAAATATTACTAGGATTTTACAATTTAGGATTAAAAGTAATTTTTTAAATTTTTAAA
>JAPMOQ010047202.1:0-16366 GCA_026543055.1 Argiope trifasciata | reverse complement strand
AGATAAGGGCAGACACATATTCATACACTATTAGATTTTACACTGAAGTGACAAAAGTCATGGGATGACTGTTAATATCGTGTCGGTCCTCCTTTTGTCCGGCGAAGTGCAACAACTCGACGTGTCATGGAGTCCACAAGTCGTTGGAAGTCCTCTGCAGGAATATTGAGCCATGCTGTCTGTATAGACGTCCATAGTTGTGAAAGTGTGGATGGTGCAGGAGTTTGGGCACGAACGGACCTTTTGATGATGTCCCATAAATGCTCGATGGGATTCATATCTGGCGATCTAGGTGGCCAGATCATGCGCTGGAATTGTCTGGAATGTTCTTCAAAGCAAATCGAACTGTTCTGGCCCGGTGACATGGCGCATTGTCATCCATAAAAATCCCATCGTTGTGTGGGTACGTGAAGTCCATGAAAGGCTGCAAGTGATCTGCAAGCAGCTGAACATAACCATTTCCAGTCAATGATCGGTTCAGTTGCACCAGAGGACCGAGTCCATGCCATGTAAAAACAGCCCACACCATTATGCAGCCACCACCAGCTTGAACAGTGCCTTGCTGACAGTTTGGGTCCATGGCTTCGTGGGGTCTGCGCCACACTCGAACTCTACCATCAGCTCGTAACAACTGAAATCGTGACTCATCTGACCACGCCACGGTTTTCCACTGGTCAAGGGACCAGTCGATATGCTCACGAGCCCAGGAGAGTCGCTGCAGGCGATGTCGGGCTGTCAGTAAAGGCACTCGAGTCAATCTTCTGCTGTCATAGCCCAAGGAAGACAGATTTCGTCGCCCAGTCCTATCGGACACGTCCCTCGTACGTCCCACATTGATTCCTGCAGTTATTTGATGAAGTGTTGCGTGTCTATTAACATTGACCATTCTAAACAGACGTCGGCGGTATCGGTCGTTAAGTGCAGGTGGTCGCCCACTGAGCTGTCCATGATCGGATGTGATGCCTGAAATTTCATACTCTCGGCACGCTCTTGATACTGTGGATCTCAGAATGTTGAATTCACTAACGATATCCGCAATGGAATGACCCATGCGTCTAGCTCCAACTAACATTCCACGTTCAAAGTCTGTTAATTCTCTTCGTGCCGCCATAAATCACGAAAACCTGTTCACATGAATAACTTGAACACAAATGAAAGCTCTGGAAAACGAACTGCGCATTTATACTTTTTCGCTGCGATACTACTGCCATCTGTATATTTGCATATTGCTATCCCATGACTTTTGTCACTTCAGTGTAGGTCTTTACTTATAGCTAGAGGAGCATCTGTATTTGACATTACTATTGTCTTGACATTTTTTCTGAAATTTAAAATAATAATAATAATTGCGTTATTCATGTGAATAAATTATTAGTGTGATTTGACGTAAACAATTAGCTTTCATTCTACGTCGGATTCAAATATATTGTCTTATCTTAGGTTGGTACAGCTCCCTCTCTTGCTGATAAAATCATCCAAACGGATGCTGTTCATTTTACAGAAGAAGACTTAGAAACCCTTCTAGAAGACGATGCTGAAGAGCCAGAGATCACAGATAACGAGACGCAAACGAATCTGGCTTCGAATCCAATTGGGGGAGATAATGTGAAGGTAAGCCATCGTTTAAATCAAATAAACGCTTTCACTAATAAACTACAAAACTAAAACGTAGCTCAAGCGTCATGCCTCTGTTCATATACAGATTGAGCCAGAGAAACTTACTTATTGAAAAGGTCAAAACAAAAGTACTTCAGTTATTGTTTTAATTCTTTTTTATTTGAGAATACAATAGCCCATCTTTTTATATATAATTTTGAAAATGACATCTATTAAATGGTAATCCTTATTGCACATAAACTGATTAAGTCGAGTTTTGAAGCTTGTGTCCCCTCCTTACAGCATATCAATAGGTATGTTGGCAATGGAGTCGAGAATGTTGTTCTTGAGGTGAACTATTGTCCGTGGTTGATCGACATAAGCCAGGGATTTCAAAGTGAGCCTCATCACTGAAAAAAACCACCACGTCTTCAGGCTGGTGGTCAAGCAGCATTTCACAAGCATTTTGACTGGCAACAAAATCGCGTTCAGTCCATTCTTGCCCAACGACCAATTTATAGGGATTAAGGTTTTGATGGTGAATTAGTTAAAGCGTGGTATCAGAAATTCCCAGAGCAGCTCTGTCTTTGCAAGCCGAACGCCGGGGAGAACGCAGAACTGACTGCCTCACTCTTTCGGCCTCTTCCGCAGTTCTGGTGATCCGTTGATGTCCATTTCTGGGTTCAGCGACACTTCCAAAACGAGTTAATCCACGACAGAATAGAATGACGGCCAGGAACGGGTCTGTGAGGAGGAATTTCAAAGCGAATGTGGAAGGCACGTTGCGTAGCAACAGAAGAGCGACCGTTAGAAAAAAAGCTATCAACGGCGAAGGTCCGCTGTTCTCTGAACCAGAGCATGATGGCAACCGACTACAGAGAGAAACAAACTTGGGAACTTTTCCCTCCAGTAGCGATTCATATCACCCCTCTACCCACCCAACTCACCGCTTGGAAGTTTTTTCAAATAGGTAAGTTTCTCTGGCTCACCCTGCATTATCTAGCCATGATAAGTTTCCATAAGACAAATTTTTATGCTTAATAACTTGATATAAGCTCCAGAATGAATGTAAAGTAATGCGTTGCAATGTTGATACAATGGAATTCACTTAACCACTTGGCATACAATGACGTGTCTGAGGCGCGCACCGAATGATTGAATTTTTAATTCTTAATCTGTAATTAAGTGAAAAGTATTAAATAATTCAAAATGAAAAAAGTCACTCGAAACGTATTATTATTAAAGGAATTAAAATACTAGTAAATATTCCAATTAGGAAGCTATTAAATTCGTGATTTAATTAAGAAGTAATGTAAATTCTTATGTCAAGTGGTTAATCCGAGACTGTGAAGATTACAATAAAAATTAAACAACTAAAAATACAAAAAAGCATGTCTAAAAAAAAGGCAATTGCATTTTTAAAGCTAAAATTACCATTTTTAGCTTAAAAACATATATAATTAAAAGATATATTGAATAGTACCTGGATGAAAGCAATAATGTTAATAGATAAATAAATTGATGGTATAATAATAATTAAAATTATAAATTTATATAAATTTAGAGAATAACAATTTCAATAAACACATCAGTGTCTTTAAAAAAACAATATGCCGTACTCTGAATACAAAATGTACGCAATCGTAGTACAAAATGTATACTACGATTCATTTTTAAAGTGTGCAAATTTTTAAAAGTGATAACTTTTTAATGCAATTTTATAAAATATACCATAAAAGTGAAAGGCTTTCAATTAAAAGAAATGCTTAAAAAATTATTCACTCACTTTCATTGAGATTAGAAAGTAATGCTGTATTCATTGTCTTCAGTATTTACTTTCTGTAACAGCAACATTAAACTAAAGTATTTTTATGAATTGAAAGGTATCAGCCACTTTCATGATAAGGAAGAGAATTTCACAGATATTTTGAAAGAATTCTGAAGGAATATCTGATCAGTGGCTCTAAGTTTGGTGAAAATTTTGGTGATAATTTTATAAAGCTGATTTCCTATTTTCAAAAATACTATAATGAGAATGTTTGCTTCACTTTGTAACACATTTGTCACTTGAAATATACATCTTCGTTAGACGATTGTGTAAATATAATTCTGAAAAAAATTTATCATTGTGGCAGTGTTAATTATATACTAATTAGAACTAAACTAATTTCAATTATAAAAGATCATTTTTTTTCAGGAATTGAACAAAAAATTAATGTGTGTACGTTTGGAACAAAGAAAAGCAATTTTCTGGGAATCTCTTTATCATCTTTATTGTTCCAACAGCTATCTATTTGCTAATTCATTATTATGGATATTCAGACTGAGTTCATTTTTTTAACAAAATGTATTAAATATCTAACATCCAGCCATGTAACTTTTCTCTGAATATAGGTCTGAGAATGTCTGCTTCGTTTGAAATACATTTATAACTTGAAATATACATCTCCGATAGACGATTGTGAGAATATAATTCTGATAAAAACTAAACTTTGAGGCCTTTTCAATTATGTACTGAGTAAAACTAATCTAATTTCCGTTATAAAAGATCATTTTTCATTAATTAAAAAAAATAATGCCTGTACGTTTGGAACAAAGTAAAGCAGTTTTCTGTCAATCTCTTTATCATCTTTGTTGTTCTAACAGCTATCTAATTGCTCATTCATTATTATGGATATTCAGACTGAGTTCATTTAAAAAAATGTATTTAATATCTAATATCCAACTGTACAACTTTTCTCTGAATATAGGTCTACGTTCTAATTCTCTAAGCTGACATATTAACCCAAAAAAGGATTGTAAGTAGCTGTCATTCGGATGCTTTAATGCGTTGTTAATCAAATCTCTAACAACCCCGCTTTCTTGTCCCTTGGGAAGGTAGACTGTTTGATAACAAAAGCACTTAGTACCAGCCGTAATCATAGTTTCAGCATTCAGAAAGGTTTCCTCCAGTTTGGTTTGGTGTGACGGTTTATGTTGGCGAAATGCAATTTCCAAATGTATGCTGGACAGGATCCAAATTATGTGCTCCGAGACGTATCATTTATGCATCATACTAAAAATGTTATCTCTCCCTTAATACTGAAAAATTAATTGAAATTTTATAATTATTACTGTCTACTTTCGAAAAGCTATGTCAAATAACTTATCAAAGTATATCTTATGAACTTTTATCATAAAAGCTTTATACTTTTATGAGCTTTTACAGAATTTGTTTTAGCAAAGGTGAATTTTCACACGCTATTTGCTAAACTGGAATTCTGTATACAATTATATATTCTTGATGACAAAGCAATATTTTAACATTAACTGACCGCCTTCGGTTACCAACTGTTCTCTCATATATTAATAGAATTAATTAAGTAACTTTCTAGAGTTACGTGACAACAAATGAAAATACTATTGTGGCGGAATGTAGATTATTATGATCTGTGCTGGAAGCAACAGGACTTATGTTTTCAGGAACATTTCTTAAATAACCACATTCATACACTGAACAAACACAAAGATAAGACATTCACGAGCGCAGCTTATCAGTATAGTATCACATTTCATTCTGAATAACCTCGTAATGCTCAATGCATTATAGGATGGCATATGGGATAGCCTATCAGGCATCGCCATCTAGTTTCCAAAACAGAAGATAAGAGTTACGTAACTGCTACACTATTCCTTTAAATTATACTTACATAATAAGCAAAAAAGTTCTATGTGTTTGATAATGTTTTCAAATTGGCGAATTAAATTTTAGAAATCAGTACAGTTGTCAAGATTGAGAGATCTTTTATGAGTTTATTTTCTAATATATTTCAAAACTGGTGGGTGGTGGGAGCAGAAAATTTCTGCAGTAATAAGCTGCTGACCATTAAAATTGCCACACGATGAAAGATTGATCTGACCGCCGTCAAAATCACATGTTTAGTTAGAAAAATAGTTTGCAACATTGAAATGATTAGAAAAATAGTTTGCAATATTGAAATGATTAGAAAAATAGTTTTCAATATTGAAATGATTAGTATTTCAAGACTTTTAGTCTATTCAGGAGGAAGGAACCACATCTGAAGCACTGTATAAAAAACTGTGTAGTGAATTTATCGTTCGTAAAGCATTTTATAAAAGTTGAGGTTTGCTCAGAATTTTGTGTTATGCGCCGAATAATAAGAAATGCTTACCAGCAAGTGTCGTAATCCGATAGATTCGGGATGATTGCTATCGAGAATGTGAATTATCGTTCCAGGGTATAGCCCATCGCACTGTCAAAACTCAAACACTGTGGTGCGAATATGGAATTAATATACTGCTGAGAATCATACAGAATCTCAACAACCTTACATGACTAATATCCGAAAGGACAGAATAATGTGAGGTCAACCATGCAAAATCGTACAACCACATGATTGTAGCACTACAAGTATCCACTGATACTGTGCGGTGAAGTTAGCAGCAGCATGGACTTTCAGCAAGACGACCGTTAATTCGGTTTCCCTTGACAATGCAGGATAGAGAGGGGTGGCCACTCTGATAAGCAGGACTACAAAGGCTGATGTAGGAGTGGCACACAGTCATCTTTTCGGACAAGTAGTGGTTCTTCCTGTAGTGTTCTGATAGCGTATACATGTCTGGAGGCGCTGTGGAGACTACTCGTCATCTGCTTACATTCGATATCTTCATAGGATATCGAATGTTCATTCTTCCTCTGCACTCGGTGTGAGGTTTGGGCAGCCGTTGGTGACATGAAACGAACATTTTTAGTTCGGATCGATTTTAATTTTAATTTAGATCGGGGCTTTTCTGACATCTTATGCCCAATGGTTGTGCTCTATCTTCGAGTCATACTAAACGCCCTTATCCAATAAGATAATGTCAGGCCACATTTTGCATTTCATGCAATTTCCTCGACATTTATTATATTTCATTGTTTCCTTGGCCCACATGGTCTCCAGATCTATCACTCATTGGAAATATATGGTCATGTTTTGCTGTGAAACTTGGCCGTCACCCATCTCCAGATAATTCGGTTGATAAAATGCGGCTTAGACTTGAAGCAGCATTGAAATAGTTGTCCTTTTCTGTCATCCGAGCCCAAATCAACTCTATGCCTACCCAGATGCAGGTTCTTTTAGTTGCCTGGGTTGTTGTTGTTTCTATCCGAATCCCTAAATTGCTTGCAAATTCGCTCATTGTGTCTTCAGCCATTCTATTTGAATACGAAGGAATATCTTTTTTGTAGTTTTCTTTCTTCATAGTGTTTTAACTTAACGGCCAGCAGTGCAGATTTCAAAAACATAATCATTTATATGAAGTAAAAATTGGAAAAATTGATACTGCGATTAGGGTTAGCGAACTTAGTCAAAGTCTTCCTAACAGATAACATACAGCGACGTAATATTTTTGATATTTATCTCAAAAATGGAGAGAAGGAATAGATGCAATTATTAATTTTATACTTAAAGGTAATTAGCATTTATATGAAATAAAATTGCTGAATTAGAAGGAATGAATAAGGGCCAGGGAACTGACTTTTTGATTTTACCAATTATTTTAAATGCATAGATTATAAATTTATCATCTAATTTTATTTAGTTTTGGTTCAAAAAAGGAGACATGTTTTGGGGAATTTCAGAAAATTTTATTATTAAATACATTATTATTTATAATAATGAGTTGTAAAATACTTTAAAGATGGCAAAATATTTTCCTTTAAATTTGGAAAAAAACTATTATAACGTGATTAATCATTAATCAAATGCATTAAAAAGTCAAAAATACTTGATTTAAAAAAAAGACATTGAAAAGAATTTGCATGAGGCTCTGAAAATATTTTATAAGGAAATTAAAAATAATAAGGATCCTGAAAAAGGAATCTCTAAATATGCATGAAAATTTAAAAAATATCCCATAATTGTTCCACTTTTTTAGGAAAATACTAGAAGCACGCATTTTTTTTTTTTTTCAATTTTGTTTTGAAGATCATGTATTTGATTTAAAAAATAATTTCTGCATTTTAGTGCAAGAATAAAAATGTCTTTTTACCTTCTTTTCTTTTTGTTTATTTGTATGTATGGCTTTTGTTTATTTGTATATATGGCTTTTGTTTATTTGTATGTATGGCTTATAAATAGCTTTGTATATATGGCTTTTGTTTATTTGCATGTATGGCTTATAAATGGCTTTGTATGTATGGGGTTTTTTTTTTTGCATGGCTTACAATTTTGCTTCAAATATAGATTGTACATTGTTTTTTAATTCGAAAAAATAATCTAAATGATTTTTCAGAGCATTTTCACAACAAGTACTTGACAGAAAAGCTAATTATTTATGTTTACCAATGTAATACTATTACATGAGGCAATGAAAGTTTTAAAAAACTGAGAATAAGGTTGTACACATGCAAACAAATAAACTTTTAAATATTTAATTGTTTACTTTCCAGGAATTTCGTGACATGAATAATAATAAGTTTGGTTTTTGATAGAATGTGCCTGTCTTTTATGACAGTGTTGGTTTAGTAAAATTTCAAAATGTGTATGTTTTTAACACATCCATTTTTTCCAGTAATGAAACACTTGTGGAGAAAAGAAGTGCTTAGTGATAAAAAGTTGTTTAAGATACTTTGTTAACTATACCATCCACGAAAATGAGAAAATTGACCAAAATTGTGGGGGTTGGAGGGTTGTTTATTGTATTCTTAAATTAACACTGCCTTTAACAGTCTTGAAGAAGAATGTTTTTGATATTTTTATTTGTTTGCTGAATATAAACAGTTTTTATTATTTCTATAGAATTCGTTGAGGCATTTTAAGTGCACATTTTCATCTCTATTTCAGAAACTTTCTTTCTTGTAAACAATAATCATTAAAGAGGGGATTAAATTATGTAAAACAGTAATTTCTGTAGATTTTTAGAAAAATCCACAGAAATTCTCTTATCCAATTCATTGACTTTAATTCCTATCCTAATCAAAAAAGTCCGGAATTCTGCATTTTGGAGGTGAAATTTTCATACTTTTGCAAAGAAGCAAAGCATTAACTATAAACTATAGTTATATTTTCAAATATTATTATCATTTCTTCCTGCGAAGGCTTTTTAATATTCTCCACAGTATCATCTTTGTCATTCATGCATTCTCTTCATTACTTTTCGTAACACTTTACAATATGACACGCACCATCGAATGCATAATCTCAATATCTTCATCATTGGGGAGATAATAAGACAGCATTACAAGATAATAAGACAGCTGAATGGAGTCAAGGAAGAAAGAAGTCGAGGGACTTGATTCTGTAGGTTCTGTGAAATTCGGAAAATGAGAAGTTTCAAAACATTGGATTAAAAAACGCTATAGCATGTTTTTAAAAACAGCTAATGCTATTAATAATTAATTTGTACTGAAAATTATTGCGAATCATTTTGCGAATCAAACTTTAAAAAATCAGTACCAAAAATTGTAATTTCTGTAATGTTAAATATACAGAATATTGCATTCAGATAAAATATCTAAATAAAAAGTCTGGAAGATAATTTTATCAGGTATATCTTCCATAATTTTTACTAGGCAACGGCACATGTCTTAAAAGAGGGCACATAATAGAGAAGATTTTGTTGATTTTGTCGAAAATTCGATTGATAAAGTCACAAAACGTTGCTTGCCTTCGCAAAAGCATTTTATTTTTCTAGTTATTCAACTTCTCTTTTCAAAATATTGCTTTAAATATATCTTGTACGTCTTTATTGTTATAGAAGTTCTTGGTTTAGTATTATTCGTATATGAAAGGTGTATTTTGGAGCCTCTGTACGTTCAATACATATAGGTCTATTTCGTGTTTGCATTCCTAAATATCATTCTGCTGCCATAAAAAATTGTCTCACCACCCAGATTTAGATTATGCATATACAAGCAAACACAAAAACAAAGTTTCGATTTTTTTAAATAATCAATACTTATTATCTTTTAAGACTTTTATCATGAATAATAACAACTTTTTGTGTTTTGGGTCAACTCTCTCTAATGATAATGATTGCTTAGAATACTTTCAAAGTACTTATTTTTTGCAGCATGTTATTCTTTTTCCGATAATGAAGTAATTGCAAATCGAAAAAATAACATGACTACATTATTTCAGGTGAAGGATCTATTGGAGGTTAAAAATATAAAGAATTAACCTAAATTCTGTTTTTATTTACTTTAAGCTTAAGTTAGAAGATTGCCACCAATAGTTTTAAAAGAATGTTTTCAATAACTTTATTCATTTGCTCAATATAAGAATTTTGATTGATTTAATTTAGTTTATTATATTAACGTCCCGTTGTAAAGCAACAATAGGGCTATTATGACGAGCATATGCGTACAAACATAAAAAAAAGTTTCTATTACCTTTAAATAATCGAAATTTTGCTACTTGAAAAATTTGTGTCATGAATAGTAACAGCATTTGGTTTTTGATCAACTGTGCCTTATTTTAAAGACAATAATAACACAATAAAACCTTCAAAATATTTATTTACATATTTTTGTTACATTTTTTTTCTACTTGTGAGAAATCGGATGAAGAGATAAAACTCTTCTATAAAATAATTCAGATTTTCATTCGGAGGATAAAATGAATATTGACGATATGAAAAATGGAACCGTGCTGAGTGCTCTCTTTTCGTTGGATCGTTTGTTACCATCAGCAGTTCGGAAACAGATCCCTTTTGATTTGATACAAGAAAATGCTGCCAACAAATTTTGATACATTTGAGTCTCTATAAAACAAAATCGCGTCCATTAAAAACGTCTTTTGAAATAAAATTTTTTGATTTTAATTTTGAAAACAAATTTGCTAAAAACGTTAGAAGACTGAAATTGACCACTCATCTTTATTGATTTTAATACATATTCTCTACTGTGAAATGTCTGTAATTTTTCTTTATACTCATTTGATAGAATGTATATTACTAAAATTTTTCAACCTCTGCATCAGATTGAAACTTATTATCTGTCACATTTCCGTTTAATTGTAAATTCCTTCGTATTGCCTCAATTATTATCAGAATTTCTTCCTGGGAAGAATTTTTAAAGGATTTTTAATTATTATTTTTATTTTTAAACTCAATCTCATTGTTTTCATCAATGTATGGCAACTATAAATATCTTGAAAAAAAATAAGGACTGATGAGGATGATGTGACTTCATAAATTTACCAGATACCTCAATAAATAAAAATTCAAAAGATTTGTACGAAATATCATGAATAAATAAATAAACAATCCATGAAGAATTTCAAAGATATTATAAAGAAAAACTATGTTAAAAAGAAATTTCTTTCGCAATATGAGAAAAAAACCCAAATCAACTTTCTGTAGAAAATGATGTAAAATTTCTTAAAATGAAAGTTCCTTCTAAAGCCCTTTCTCAAAATAAAGCTTATTGGGGTTATATGAACTTAGCAAATTCTTTTTTAATTAGAATCATTTAATTTTTATCATTTAATCTTTTTTAATTAGAATTCATCATAATCCTAATCCTTTTCTCTGGTTTCTTCACAGTTCTATTAACACATTTTTGAACTATTTCCGATATTAAGAATTTTCTTTGCTTAGTTCCCAATCAAAACAAGAAATTTCTATTGAGCAGTTTGAGTAAGTTACTTACAACTTGAATTCCGAGAGTATCAGTTATCAGGAAAATTTTACTGTTGTATAATACATTCAATAAAAAATACAATTTTAATAAGAATAAGAATAAATACTAATAAGAATAAAATCCTAGTAAGAATAAGACTAATAAGAATAAAATCCTAATAAGAATAAGACTAATAAGAATAAAATCCTAATAAGAATAAGACTAATAAGAATAAAATCCTAATAAGAATAAGACTAATAGGAATAAAATCCTAATATTGCTTCTGAGCTGTTTTAATCATTTAAATGTGTCCGAGCTATGAATTCTGAGAAACCACTAATTTATTCAAGGTCGTTACTGCTGTATAATGTATTGAACGAAAAAAAAAGTAATGAAATAAATTTTATCACTTTAACACTTTTTAAAGATTAACATGTGCTTTGTGTGGTTTATTTTGATGTGGCAATATCCAATTGCATTTAAGAGGCTTCATACCGTTTCAGTATTAAAATCACTTATTTTTTGAAATTATTTTTAATTTTTAATATTTTACTATAACTAATATTTAATAAAATTATTTAATATTCATTTGTTGACTACCTATGTATCAACAAATGAATATCACACTGATTACTAAAGTTGTTTCATATTAAAAAGGATTTTGAGTGAGCCTTTCAAATTGTCCTATCTTTGACTATACTGATTTTTAAACTTTGCTTTTCTAAATTTTTGTTCTTACATAGGATCGATCTTTTTTGTGTTGGAAATCAAACATGTTCCCTTCATCTTTAATATTTTATTCATGCTATAAATCGTTATTTAAAGCATTTTATCTACTTTCTTTTTTCAGAGTGTCCTCATGCAAACAGATAATGAAAAGACTGGAAGTGTCAAATACTTCCACAAGCGACAGTTAGTGGATACACATGAATTTAACATCATTACGATAGATATTGGTGTCCAAGCAGTGAAGCCTTTGAGTGACCATTGTACACAGGTAAGCATCTGCTTATTTTACAGTACAAAAATTTATGTATTCCATTAAAAACTTCAAGCATACATGTAGGAATGGATGGGACAAAATGCATATTCAGATCAGTGTCTAGGGTTACTGATTGAAGAGAAGAAGCTTTTATATAAAAATGCTAAATTAATTTACCGCAAAGAATATTTAAAAGAAAATATATTAACAATCAGGACAGGACAGCTATTTACATTAGAGATCAAAGTTTTTACCTCGCCACCGCTCGTATTGATATCTAAGCGAATGACCCACTCTCTCCCTGTCTGCCGAGCAAATGCTCACAGCTCGCTTTACTAAAAAGCGACGTCACACGTCTTAGACATTAGATTTATGGTGTTTGTAGAATCTCTGGTGCCATCTATTGCAATAAAATAAAACTAAATGTAGAATACTAATGGCCGCAAATTAAATTTCTACATACATGAGGCATATGTAATGATTGAAATGCTTTCTTATTTCTTTTACCTTTCAAGGCAATTGTTGATTTTCTTATCTTTTAAAGGTAATTTTAAAAAGTTGTTTTATTTAAAAAATATTTTGGATATTATAAAATAATATTAAAAAATATCCTTCAATACTTTTTGAGTTGGATATTACAAAACCAATCGAAATTATTTCAATTTTCAAGGACTTAACTCGATGATAATTTAGGACTGCCATAACACGGCCATCTCTGACGATAGATTTGGGATAGAATCATCAAACTCCCAACCATTATCTGATAAAAATAATAAAAAAGATACCATCAAAGCCAAAGATGATACCAAATAAAAAGATAAAGAATTAAAATTAAGATACCATCAAAGGATTTCTTGCTATTAACTTATCCGATGGGCACTGTCGATACTTCATTTTGGACTCTCACTCAATTAGAGTTCGTTTTTTCATATAATGAACTACAGCTAACAAAATTGTATTAATTCATATTTGAAGCTTTCTGAAATCGTATTTTTCATTCTCGTTTGATAAAAGTTATAGTACTATCGTACTTTACGAGCTAAAACCTCACCGTGATAGTTTAAGGAAAGTAGAAGACTGGAAGCCTGTTGTAATTTTAATTTTCGGCATTTAGAAGACTGTTATGTATTTGTGTCTATTATTGCTGAAATAATTCTTGTTATCTCTGAATGAAGGCTTAATAATTTTAATGATAAACATTCTGAAGAAGCAATGTCTGTCGGGAAGGGACATGCATTTGCATCATTTATTATTAGTATGCGAATGCAACCTATACGATATTTTTTTTCAAATTATCATTAACACACATGTGGCTTCAGAACATTTTAATACTTTAAGAGCCTGTAGTTAAGAAATGCAATTGAAACCAATTAAGTTACAGTAATCTCAGTAACTCAGTTAAGAAATCTTTGTTTTCAAAAATTTTCCTTTGAACGTAGTCAAATACCTTAACTCAATCAAAGAGTCAAGTTACAATCCGAGTAAAAATGCTTCTAGCTATAATCTAAAAATGAATAATATGTCCTTTCATAAAATAACTGTACTTATTATTTCGTGTACTCATCAGAAAAAAGACATCTGTTGTTCTCTTTTTGCAGACCTACCGGATTTCACTCATGGAGTTCGAGAGCGCTGGGTGGAGGCTGGATTACACGTCGAAATCTGGCAAGAAGCTCGGCATCATGGCCAATAAGCGCTTGTCGAAAATGGCCGACTTCGAATCACAGACCGATCCTGTCACGAGAGCTTTGGCGGCGAATGCAGCCGGAATCGAGCCAAACGTATTTTCCCAAATGGACAGCATTTCTCCGATTGCTCATATACACAAAGAACTGGGGAATACTGGATTCAAGTCCTCTCAGGTCAGATTTTCAATATTTGCAGATTAAGTTCGAAGTAATGACTGAGACTATAGCAAAAGATTACATTTTTAAAAATGTTTTTGTAATAAGTTTCACTTGTAGTTTAGTTACACGAAATTTACTTAAATTTAACTCTATCAAAATAAATTTAAACTATCTTCCTCCTCCATTTTACGAGCTTCCACACTATAAAAACGAAAGAGAATCTGGTCCACGACATCAGACTAACAAGCAAACCGTCAGTCACACGACGGTTATTCAGTGGAATCGGATGTCTAAGTGAAGACGATAAATAAGAGAGGAGGGTGAGTTGTTTTTGTCTAAATAAAGCCTTTGTGACCTTTGAATGAAACCAAATTTTAATTGATGTAATTATTCTGAAAACTTTATAGAAACATTTTAAAATATTTTATCTTAAAAAAAATACCAAATTTTACTTATAGTTTAGTTACCCGAGTTTCACTTTGAAGCAACGCGAAGTCTGTTTTGCAACACATCGCGTAATTTTGGATTTTAGTCATGGGACGAAGAAAACATCCTTTCCGATCTTCTGAGCCACATCAGCATCTACTGGAGTATATTTCAACACTGCCAGTCCCGTATAAACTACAAGTAGATTTTGAATCATTTTGGATTTTATTCATACGACGATGACATTTAAGCCAGCACTATAGTTTGCGAACTACTGCGCGAAATCAATACCTATTAAAGCACTTCAGAATGCTTTGTATCCAGTTCCGAAAACACTACCGGCAGGCAGACGGACATATGCTGACCCGGCTTAACCCTTCATTTACCGAATTATGTCGCCGTCCATTTTTCAACTTCTTTTTTGTACCAGTAGTTTAGTTTTCTTGCAGAATAATCCCAGGGAAACCAAGAAAAAAAAATGTAATTAACAGAAATATCTTAATTAATTAAATTATTAATTAAATAATTTTAGTTCCTACTTTTAGCTTATATTAACTTCATATTATTTGGTTTACATTATCCGTGTTCTTTAGAACACAATCAGCAAAAATAGTCATATAATAAAGATATAAGTTAGATTTAAATGGAACTTTCAAGTACCGTCAGTAAATAAATGGCTAATCTAAAAGGTATAAAGACGTTTGCATAAATTATGGATTAAAGAAGAAATCTTGAAATTCCGAAGCCAGTACTTTATTATCAACCCACGGTGACCTTCAAAAAAGTGTTATAAAAATTGTGGTCCATATATTTCTTTATTCCACAATTCTCGTGCACTTTCCCCTCCCCCTCCTAAATATATATGCTCCACAAAGTATTTAAATCAAATGAAATAAAAAAAATGTTTCTTTCTCCCAACGGTGACTATGCAAAATTCAACTAAAAAAAGTCGGAAGTTCTTTTTTTTTTTTTTTAAGATTTCTCTCGGCTGCTCTGGGAAATATCTAGACGATTATTTTACTCTGAAATTTCTTGCATTCCTTTTCATGTGGCAAAAAAAACAACTATGTATTTCGGAAGTTCTAGAATTTATTTCAGTTATTCTTCTACCATCAACCAAAACTTGTAGTGAATCACCATAGAAAATTATCTGAGTAATGCTAATTATTGAAAATAATAGCGACTGTTAACCAGAACACAAATATTTAGTGATGATTTCATGGATATCAATATTTAATTTTCTATTTCCAAATATATTTCATTTGCTTTCTTTTAAAATAGGTAGTAATTAATATAGATGGCACTTTGTGGGAATTTCTAATTTATGACATACATATCCTAATTACATACTTTTATTTTTGAGTAGTTTCATGAAATATATTAAGAATTTCGTAATCATTCATTCACTTCCTCATTTGCTCGGATTTCAAAACTTTGTGCACTTATGATTAATTCTTAAGAGTTCTCTAATTTTTTAGAATACGAAATTTTCAGTTAATTAATTAATTTAGTTAAATTTTGATTCTTCATGAATGGCAACGTTTGGTAGAAAATTTGGAAAGAATTAAGATTCCAGAATATTTATATTAATGAATTATAAGATAAGTTTCTAAAAACCTAAAATTATTTCGAAATTAAGCTGTCTTTTCAATATTAATGAAACCTTATTTTTAAAACTATTGTTATTAACTATACTTTCGATAAAATTGTATTCTGAACGAGCTTTTCTACAATTTGAGTTTCACATTTAACTACTAAATTTTCAAACTACCAATTTTCTTGTTTGCAAACAATACTTAAATATTTTTTTTTTCAATCTGAATGTGCATTTTACTTTTAAATGAATTAAGCATTATGTATATAATGTGTGTGTGTGTGTGTGTGTGTGTGTGTGTGTGTGTGTGTGTGTGT
>JAPMOQ010047182.1:11584-36746 GCA_026543055.1 Argiope trifasciata | reverse complement strand
AAAACGTAGATCCTTACGAAAATTTGCTGTTACAGAGTTTACTACTGTTGATTTGTGCTTTTAGACTTTAACGCGGTAACTAAGGAATGTAATAATCAAAATAAACGAAATACGGTATGTTTTATGTATGTGTTCAATTGTAATTCTGTTTCGCAATTTTATTTTACTCAATTTAGAAAAAAGGCTTCCAAATAAGCATTTGGAATGTAGGCATTTTTAAATTAACTGCCACCCATCAATTAATCACAAAAGATCATATGCAATTAGGAGTGTTATTGTCATTGTTCCTTAATGTCATTACTTAATAATGCACAAACACATATTTTAAGGAATAAGTGAAAAAGATTTTAGGAGATCATTTCCCCTGCTTTTCTAACGATTAAAAATATGGAAGATAAGAAAAATTTAATGTATTAAATATTTTGTGATAATGGAATAAATGTGAGTTTATATTTAATTTCTTATATAAGAATAAAATAATTCAAATAATAAGTAAGTCAAGGGTGTAACAGAAAGAAGTACTAATCTTATTATTTTTTTAAAAAAAGAAGTGTTGGATCACTTTGTGATTATGTATGCTAACACGTCTGAAACTGCACTTTGGATAAAATGCCTGGAACTTTTGTTGCACGCTATAGAAATTTCTCATTTCCGTTTCATTTTAGTTTATTTTACAAACTATGCACACTTGTTTCTGGATTATGAAAATTGTCTACATGAAAGGTAAACCCCCAGGAGGCACCTCGTAATTGAAGATGAGATGCTCCCAGTATGGTGGTTGGAACTGACCAACCCGGTAGGTGCAACAATAGGTGGGAGTCTGACGATCCAATCGATGACGGGACTTACTCCCTATGGGGAGGGTTGCACCCTGGCCTTGGTGATGGCCATTAGGACTCAACCACAGTGCCCGCCAGTGCTGCTGTTGACGTGGTCTGGTCATTAAGTTGTTTATCCGTGTGCATTTGGGGCTGGTTGGAGGCCAATAGTCTGACTTCATAAAATATAAGTCGCTTTCATAAATAATTGAATGTAATGAATTTATATTATTGCTAAATACGAATTTCTGTGAAAAGTAATCTTGATTGTATTGATTCGTAATTTTTAAACAAAGCAAATTTTCAAATAGAGAGAATTATCCAACTTGTTTACTTTTATTAAGATCTATTTCTGATCATTCTCTTCCTGCCACATCACGTACAGACATATTTTTTAATTAGTGCATAAGTTTACTCCTAAATTTGATTTATATGCAGGTCTGTATAAATGGATTTTTCCCTCATCGCATTTATTTTCTTTTTCTTAAGAAGAGATAAATAAAACTAAATTAAATTTCCGTTAAGTTGATCCCATTTCAAAGCTCCGTTATGGTTATTTTAGGACCTACTTCATAATATTGAATTGTGGCGAGATGATGAGGATGTACAAGCACTCTTCCTCCTAACTTCAACTGCCTGATTGCGTTAGTATCGTTTGGCAGAGATCTATTTAGTGGACCCTAGCAGCTTCCTTCTGCGTTAGAAGCGAAGATCTTTCTACCAGGCCATTAATTTTCGCTCGGGATTTTTGAAATAATTTGCTTATAGCAAAATTCTAACAATAATAGAAATGAAAAATCCTTATGCTCCTTTTAGGATTCTTTTTATAATTAATATAGCTATACATGTAGGTTTATATAGACATAATGACTACTGGAAAATGTGTATAAAATATTTTTAGTTTTAATCTGATAGCATAGAAATTCTTTTATTATTCTTTTTATAATTCATATAGCTTTACATGTAGCTTTATACAGACATAATAACTACGGAAAAATGTATGTAAAATATTTTTAATTTTAATCTTATAGCTCAGAGATTCTCAACCTGTGAGGCGCTCCCCCCCCTAAGGGGGGTAAGCACAGCGGAGGGGGGGGTGCAAGAATATCCAAGAAAATCAAGCAATAATAATCCAAGAGAAAATATTATTTTGAAAAAATTGATTAACTGACAGAAAGGAAAGCACAAATACATAGAGAAAACAAAATTCCTTTCGACATATTTAATAACTTATTAAAGTAAACCACTTATTAAATTGAAAAATGGGCTGCTAATACTAAAAGGTAGAAAAACGATGTTATAGCACATACAGATTTACGCATACTTTCACAGTCTTCTGTCTTTTCCATTATTTTTACCAACCAATCTGAAAAGAACATACCAGCTGGATAAGATTTCAAAATTTGAATGAAGTGTTATTTTAAAAGCAGCAAATGGTTTTTATAATTTTTTCATTTTCATGAAGTTTTGTGAATAAAAAAAAACAGAAGGAAACCATAAATGTTATAAACTATCGCATACCTATTTATATAAAGTATATTAAATTTGACGCAGCTCGGAGAAGATAATATTTATCCATAGAGGATGTAATAAATCAAATAATACCAGGGACAATTTTAGAAAAATCTTTCTGAAAATGGATTTGAAATGTTTTATATTTAAAAGAAAGCTTTAGTAGTTAGATGGAGATTATAAAATAATTATTATTGTGTAAATTAATAATATGAATTCCATTTTTCAAAGTGTAGTAAGAGAAGAAGAAGCAGATATTTTATTTTATTTCCTTTCTTATATTATTCCAATCTTATTTTTATTTCCATTCCTATGTTCTAAATGAAGATCTGTCATTAGACAGAGAAAATTAATTGAAATCCATTTTTAGAAACATCCTTGATGATGAAGGGTCTGATGTTGTGATGG
Source organism: Argiope trifasciata (assembly GCA_026543055.1). Taxonomy (NCBI): domain Eukaryota; kingdom Metazoa; phylum Arthropoda; class Arachnida; order Araneae; family Araneidae; genus Argiope; species Argiope trifasciata. The sequence goes on along the minus strand of JAPMOQ010047182.1, from coordinate 34,008 downwards.
TGATTTGTTTAGTATTAGGAAAACTCAAAGATCTCCGGACCTTATGATATGCGATTTTTTCCTATGAGATAATGTACGTGATACAGAATATGCGTTACTACCAATTTATATAAATAAGGACTAGGCTGTTTCACATATGCAATTTCTTCCTTTGAGATTATGTATGTCATACAGCATATGTGTTATTAGCCAATTTCAATAAATAAGGTTTAGGCTGTATTTTTTTTTAAAAAAAAGGCTGGTATTCAAATGCCAAGAATGCTACTATATTTACAAATTTGTGAATAAAATTTCGAATGTCCTCCATTACTGTGGTGCATTTTTAATTTTTCAAGTTTTAAAAAAATAGTGAATTGCACATCCCATGGTTATTTCGCTATACTTCGTCGTTTAAATTAGCAGAATAATTTCGGTAGTGTTGAAAAGTGATGGAAATAAATTCTTCGTTAATAAAAATTGTTTGAAAATGGCAGAGAAAAAGGTTGGAGCAAAAGAAATTATTCAAAACAGAATATGTGGAATTCTATCCAATGTCTGAATTACATCATTTTCAGATGCAAAAAAATGTTTGCTAAAGAATATGTAAAGAGAGAGCTTTATATAGAAACAGAAATTAATATTGTTTTATTTTCTAAACAAGACGATTGAAACAATTGCTTTTTCTTAGTTCAATAATTTTTTGAAAAATCTACTCTCGGTTGAAAATCCTTCTCAAATATTTTAACATCTTTCTTGACTGAAAAATTCAATCTTCATAAGAGGAAAGGAGTTTTCTCTCCCATTTCTATCTTGAAATAAATATTAATTTCGTCTTAAACATTTCTTTAAATTTCTCCTCAGTTTCAGCACTTCTTATTTTTAGGGCTGAAACCAAATACACTTTGTTATTCTATGTATAATCTGAGATTGTAACAATATGATGAAAAACAATTCAATTTCCCCTATATTTACCGATAGATTTATTTTCGGATAATATCTAGACGAAAGAAGATTTTATAGTATTTTGCTTTAGCATGAGTAATCTCTGTTTTTTATAAAATAAAGGCTATTTTGTTTTTCCTATACTTATTGAAATATAAATTCGGATTTAAAATGTTAAAGAATTGTTTCAGAATGGAATATTTCGAATCTGAAGAAAAATATATTTTATTCCATTACTTAGATGTGGGAGACTTAAAATTGCACTTGTAGAACAGCTTTCGGATGGAATATTAAACAATGTCGAATAAAGAGCATAAAAGTTTTCAGAAATATGTAAAAGCTCGTATTAGGAAATATTTATTGGATAAGAAAAATGAATTGCAAAGAAAAAAAAAACTTTTTTTTTTTTTTGAGAATGAAAGGTATAAAAAGTAAAAAGGTTCGATTTTAGAAAAAATTATCATTTGTATCATTTTATAAAATATTTCTTTTTGTTAAGGATTTGCTGGAATATAAATAAAAAAAAACATTTATTTTACTGAAAAGCAAGTTAAAACTGTCGACGATAGAGACATTTGGAGTTGAACTCTAAAGAAATATAAAAAATGCATTTATCAGCTTAGCTAGTAAATTTTATCATGATACAGTAATTTCTTTAAAATCTTATTTAAAATTATACTTAATATTTGAAACATTAAAAGCAATTTTTCGAGAGATCTATTATCACAATTAATGCAAATGATGCTTATCACTTCCAATATGAATTCAGATATTTTGTTAGGTCACATTTAAAACTATAATTCTATAGAATATAGACATACTTATTTTTTATAATTTTTCAGAAATAATGATTTAATAGTAAAATTTTGGTGTTAAAATGCACAGATTTTTTCTTACTAATACCGATTATAGATATTTCGTAGCCAGTAGGCTGTGCATGTTATGTTGCTCCTCTTTTAATGGACTAATAAACTTCGTTTCATATTTGAATATATTGTTAACTTAACCAACATGAGTATGGTTTATTTAGGAATAAATCATTTTATTGTCTTAATTTTGTGAAAATGCAGTAGTTTTTTACATTTATTATAACTAAAAACTTTCTAACATCTACATTTGAACGCAATTTTATTGAAGCAGATATCGGTGTTTACAAAAATGGTGAATATTAGAGCTATAATTTATACTATGACTATTTGAAAATACGGAAATGTATAGGAACCTGATCGGATATACTTGGAAAACTATTAAATTTATTAATAATTATTTAATAATTTATAGAAATTGTTATTTCTCATAATTTTTTTTGGTTTAACAATTAAGAAAGGCAGGCAAGCTAATTTTAATCAAAACGTCATCGAGAGCTTAGTGGTCCTCGGCATCTGCCTAATCATCCTGCATAGAAATTCGCTTTTTTCATTCAACTAGCTTGACAGAAAGAAAGCAATAATTTGAATTGTACATGTTAATTGCCCTATACTCATCAGAATTGTGCATTCACTTCATGACTTAGACTGCCTTGGTATCAGAAAGCCTTTTTATTAGTTTACAATAAAAAAAAGGCATGTTTCCTTTTAGTTTACCATGAAAAATAAATTATTCCTTTTACGGTCAACGCAAAAGAGAAAAGTTTAGCTTAATCAATATTTTTCATCCACATTTTTCTATATAAACTGGACACAGCATATTGCAAATGAATTGTTTCATTTTGATCGAGGCAGATATTTTTTTGCTGTTTTTTTTTTCGTTATTCAATTGCACTTTAAATTCCATTGTACCCTACCATCTAACCTTTTTCTTTTCTTGATCTCTGTTTAAAATAAACATGAATATGTGTGCGTTCCCAGACACGCAGGGCAAACCGTTTGAACAGGAAATTTCAAATCTCGCCCAGGTAGACTTTAAAGTGTGAAAATGTCCACCTCAAATAGTTTTTTGGAAATTTTAATTACAATGTTAATTAATTACAAATCACTTAGATTTTTATTATTTTTCTCAATAACGTCCAAAATAGTCCTGATACAAAAATGATTATTACTTCATTTTGAAATCCAAAACATATCTGTGAAACAAAAGAAAACAAACCATTAAAGAAAGTAGTATTAAAAATGAAAAAAATACACAGATTGAGCTAATTTTAAGCACAGGAACCAATTTCAAACCAATTTAATTTCGTTTTAAGAATCTAAAAATAATTTTTACATCTTTATTATTTAATGAAAATAAACAAAATACAAATTAGATTGGTATTCGTAGCATGTGGAAGCTGTCCATCACTTTTTCTTTATCAAGAACCACCATGCTGACCATTCTTGGAAAAAGACAGATGTTCACCACCTGTTAAAACCGTTAATTGTTAAATACCTGGGCGGAGGATCTCCTTAGTGATGAGTGGTCGGCGCATCTGGTCATTAGTGCTTAGCTGAAAGACCACACGTAAGTTTCATTGTTTGGGAGGAACTTTTCGCACTTTCAAGGGAAAAGAGTGCCCACCCATCTGGATGCCAAATGGCCCCCTTCGTGAAAGGACTATCATTGGCAAGTATTCTAGAGTTGTCAGTAACAAGGATGCATCATAGAGGGATTTTCCATGGCATGGTGGAGCCACAAATGAGAGCATTCTGATGAACACTATTGGGCATTAGAGAGCTGAAATGGACCAATGGGAAGTAGGAGGCGAATATTGGACAGAGATATAGTGCTAATGTTTTCTTTCAAGAAAAAAGATACATTTTGGATTGCGGACTACGACTTTTTATGTTCCACCCTGAAGTAATCGTGCTGACTAACATCTTGTTAGTGTCCTATGTTGTTATTTTCACGATAAACCTCCAACATTCGACTGTTGTGTAAATATCATCAACTTCCAAATGGCGTAAATACCATCAACATCCAAATGGTGTAAATATCATCAACTTCCAAATGGTGTAAATATCCAATATTTGAACGAAGAATAGAACAAGTTGTTCTTATGTAAATATAAGGCAGTAAATAAAAGAATTGTCTGAAACTCTTCTCTTTTATTGGATCTTCAGTATCAAGTCATTATAGTGGCATAGCTATTCAGGATATGAAAATCGTTCTCTGAATAGTTATTCAACTGATTCCGGAAGGATTTCTAGAACGCTTGTATGTTATTAAAGGCAAGCTGTCCAATGTCAACAGATCTTTAATAACAGAAAGATTTTTCTAGTCAATTATTTTCAAAGATTCATAGAAATTGCTTCATTTCTAAGCGAAACATTTCATTTCTTCAGAATTGAAACGAAAATAATGTCAATTGGATTATTTTTTACATATTTCACTAATGGAAAGTTGAGTGGCAAATTTATTAGTGACTCAATTATCTACATTTTTCAAAAGATGTAGATAATCGAGAAAAAATTTCAGATATATTTTAATCACAAAATATTTTAATTTAACTGTACTATTATTTAACCACTTTTATTAGTGTGAAAATAATACCTCGAATCAAACTTTTGAAATTTTCTTTGCAAACTAATTCAAAAACATAACATTTTTTATATGAGTTGCATATTTTTGATGATACTGACAATATGTAATATATTAACAAATGTTTATAATATAAAACAGTGACCTTAATATTAATCATATTGTCATAAACTAATCATTATGGGAAGAAAAATATCTAAATTTTCAATGAAATGGCTGTTGGATTCATTATTTAAAGATTAACATTAATTTGATCAAATGTTAGCAAACAAATAGGAATAAATATTAGTGTGTCAATTTTTCTGTACTTATTTTCTTTTATATGCTGACATTCAAAATTTTGTATATCTCCGAATTATGAATACAGAATTAAGAATAAATATTGTCAGTATATAACTTATTTCAATTAATTATTTCTAATTCATCATTAACATAAATATATTTATTAATTACTAGATTTTACAAATCTATGAAGTTAATACAAGTGTATGTTGCATTAAATTAATTTAGATTTAGTCAGATGTTCACAATAATTTTAATTCAATTAAGTATTTAAACTATAAAGTTACAGTATTCTATTCTTAATTTCAAATAGAATTTTCATGATAGTTTATCCTTCTTTACAATACAGATGCCAGTAAATATTTCCAACTGTTATTTAAGATATTGCATTCTTTGAATTTCAGATCTGATCTGAGAGTGAAGGAAAACAAATGCAACATGACTATGACAATTGCCTTTTTATTTTGAGAAATAAGTCGTTAAGCAAGTATCTTTTACTTCAGGAATCGGAAAACTTTCCTTCTTCCTGTGAATGTAAACATAAATGGCATTTAAATGAGAATCAAAAGTCAGAATCGAATCTAAATAACATTGAAAGGAAATGGAGTGTTGTTTGAATGTTGCAGCTATTTTTATTTCTGGGTAAATACAAAAAGTTTCAAATACAATTTTGGATACTAAATTCTCCCTTTCCTATCGATTTAACTTTAAAAAACTTTATACGGTCTTTTATGCTAGATAAAAATAAAATGATTGTTAAAATCTACTTTTAAGGTCAATTGAAAGTGAAAAATTCCAGATTCGAACCTAAAAATGATACTAGAACCAGCAGAAATATACATTCTGAAGATTTTCAGGCCAGCATGAAATTTTATTGAATATTTTGAATCTGGCATCACAAGGTATTGGAAATTTTTATTCCAGCTTTGAAATATACCAAAATTATTTATATCATCTTTCAAACATGCTGAGAATTTTCATTGCATTTTGCAAATATATTGAAAATTTTTGAACCAGCATAAAGACATACTTGAAATATTTATGATAGAATACTGGTTTAAGCATTTGTAATAATGTACACTTTTAATAATAACTAAATCGCCTGTAATGAAATAAGTATGATTATCATCCAGCATGCAAGGAATAAAAGATTTATGTAGATATAATTATTTTACAAAAATAGATACAATTTAATTTTTAAAATAAAATTTATTATTATGATACGTAATTATTACTCGCGTAAAAGTTATATACATATATTAAAATCCTCCAAAAGTTTCGGAACTTATTATCGAAAGCAAATTACAGAAAAATGAATATATTCTGGACTTAATTATTTGGCATAACCACCAAGTAACTATTCCGTGCGACTGTAAATTTTTGATGCTTTTTAAGTTTCTTTTGGCCACATCTGACAGTCTCTTCGTCGGTAAAAGCCGCTCTTCATTGAAATTCGAGAATCATCTCCCCTAAACAAAAAATTTCACTGGAGGAAAATCGAATGGCTTAAGATTTGAGGAATGTGCTGGTTCCGGAAATATTGGAGTATTATGTTTTGTTAAAATGTTGACACCATAATTGATCTCAGTACCCATATTTTAAGAATCTTGAACGATTTTTTTGGATTATTGATTTACTTTAGTGCTGATATTTGTCACAAAAATGGGAGCAGATTAGATTTTACAAAGATATATTCATTTTAAAGAAAGACCAATAAATAACCAAATTATTAGGTTGGTGCGTATGAAATGTCCGATTCTCTTTACATGCGGACGTTTGTCTCCCTTTTTTCGTTATACTTTTGTCTTTGGCATAACCTCATTCATAGTCGTATTGTCCATTGCCAGAGACTCATTTCAGCAAAATAGGTTTTCTCGAAGGTCTTCCCTTTTGTTATTTCTTTTGAGTTTATTGCCGATATGAATTCTGCCGACATTCGCGTCATTTTCTTATATGAGTACAAACTTGGTAATAGTGCTGCAAAAGCTGCACGCAACATAAACCAAGCGTTTGGGGAGAATACGGTTAACGATCGGAAAGTGCAACGTTGGTTCGAAAAATTTCGGACTGGCGATTTTTCACTGCAAAATGAGCCACGCGGAAGACCCAAAACGTCTGTGAAGAATGATGACCTGAAGGCTCTAGTGGAAGCGGATCCAGCCGTATCCACGAGGGAACTTGCTATCAGGATGAAAGTTGACCATACAACGATATTGAGACACCTTTCTGAGATTGGCAAGGTTAAGAAGATGAACAAGTGGGTACCGCACGCACTGACAGAGCGAAATAAGCTGGAACGAACTGGAATATGAAGTTTTGCAGCATCCACCCTATTCACCGGATCTCTCGCCGACCGATTTTCATTTTTTCAAGCATTTAGAGCTGTTTTTAAGGGGCAAACACTATGAAAATGAAGACAGTCTAAAAAACTCGATATCAGAGTTTATTAATTCTAAAGACCAAAATTTTTTTAAGACAGGCATCTACGCTTTAAAATCTCGTTGGGCGAAGTGTATTGAAGCGAATGGAGCATACTTTGATTGAATAAACAGCTTTTGAAGAAAGATATGCAGTTTTATACAATCACTTAAGAATCCGACATTTCATGCGCACCAACCTAATACTTCTCATGAAGCTAAACCTAACGGAATAAATATCCTAGTGAGTTTCACATCCATTGACACGCAACGAAAGATTTTCTCAATCGAGGTTCTTATTTCTCATCAAATTAGACGAATAAAATTGACGATCAAAGTTAAGGGTCAAACAATGCATTGATCATAATTGTCTAACTGTCGGATAGTTTTTTTCGAAAAGAAAGAAAAAGAAGAGAAAAAATAACAGTTTTTCTCTTTTACAATTCTTGTCAAATTTCTTATCTTCAGATCGCAAATCCCTAAAGCTTTTCTCCCAAAACAAAATTATACGTCGGGGCACTCACATATTTTCGTCTGAGTACATAGACTGAAGTCAAATTACAAACAAGAAGCGTAAGTTGGTGAGAACATAGAATAAGAGAAATAAATGTAACAAAGATTTCATTTCACGGTGAGTCTGGTTTCTATCTAGAAACACACTTTCAGAGTTTAGAATAGTCACTTTGGAGGATAACTCCCGTTTCCAAGCAGCCCGTTTGAAAAATTCGCTTTTGTTACGCATTTCTTTAATACATTCTTCGTTTTCTCTTTCTCTGTATTGTTGCAATTCTCTTTTTCAGCATACACAGGTGTATTTGGGGAGAAATCTGGTCGGCAGGAGAAATTTTGTGCGAAATCAGAGCTTATTATTTTTAATGTCTTTCTTCTGAAATGCATAAAAGAAAACACCCTAATCGTAAAACAAGGCATTTAATACTTCGGCTAATTTCTTACATTTCAAACATTCCTAAGTGTTAAAAACCCATTTTTTCAATTATACTTTTCTATCAATCTTTTTGTTTGAACACAATAACTGAAATACGATTTGAACTAGAGAGATGAAATTTGGTATACGGGCTTTGCATCAAATTATTAGATTTATGTCAAATTTTCAACGGAATTTTACGAAAGAAAACTCCACCTCTTTCTCAGAATACAAGTTAACAGGAAAACTACAGAGCGATGAGAGTTAATTGGATAAAATTTGGTGCATAGAATTTATATTTAAATTGTCAATTTGTTTTAATATCTGGGAAAGTATCGAATAATACAAAAATACAATTAAGTAAATGTTTCTCAGTTTTGGTATTAAAGTGCAGATATTTCCTGAATTTTTTGCAATATCTGTTACTGATTTGACAATCTGCCGATATGTACTTTCATTAAAACATAAATGAGGTATTTCAGCTGTTGTCACCGATTCGCCAAATAGTTTCCAAGCTCTGGCATCACTGACTTGGCACCTGTTCTATCAGAGTTGATCATAAAATGACCTTTCCAGTGATCCAACTAACCGTATTGAGAAGCAACTTTACAGGTTTGTAACAATATTTGTAAATTCAAGAATAAAAATTTCGCATTTCTGTCCTTATTATGGGCTATTAATTTTAGTAGTGAAACAGTTTGTTAAAAATAATAAATTTCAAATTCAACGATTATTTCGAAATATTCTGTACTTTAAATTTTCAACAGAATTTCGGTGATAATGAAAAGTAATGGAAGTAATTTTTAAAAAGTGATATACAAATAGCAAAATAGAATGAATCGAGTAAAAAAATATTCAAAACATACTCTTTAGTTTAGTTTTATTAATGTCCCGTTGTAAAGCAACAAAAAATTATTTTAGGACTTACCTCTTAATTTTAAGCTATGGGTAGGTGGTAAGGGCGACATACCGTTGGGAAAGCGTTTGTCACTGACGGTATTGGCCTGCAATCGGCCCCTTGCACAACGGTTCTTCGAAGTAACAGAGTATGGAGCCTGAAGGCCCATGTCTCACAAGTCAAGATCTCACCACCTGGCCACCGCTTCCCCAAACTTATTTTTAAATAACAGTATATACATAATGTGTCTAAATTACATAATTCTTGTGTGTAGAAAAATGATTGTTAAAGAATAAGTAAAGAGAAAGCTTTAGAAAGAAATGGAAATTCGAACTGTTATGTTTTCTTAATAAGAAGACAAATCAAACATATTAATTTCCTTTTATAAAAACTCCAAAAACGAAATTCTTTACTGAAAATCCTTCTAAAATATTTTAACATTTGTCTATCGTGTTCTATCGTCATAATGAACGGAGTTTTATTTTCCATTTCTATCTTGAGATAAAAAGTTTATTTAGTCTTAAACCTATCTTTACATTTTTCCTCAATTTCAGCACTCTTATTTTTAGTGCTGAAAACAAATACACTTTGTTATTCTATAATCTGAGATTGTAATACTATGACGAAAGCCAATTCATTTTTCCCTATATTTACCAAAAAAAAAATTCTGATGTTATTCAGACGGAAGAAGATTTTATAGGTTTTTGTCAAAACACGGGTAATATCTTGTCTTTCCCAAAACAAATGATATCTTATTTTTTCTATATTTATTAAAATAAAAATTCGGATTTAAATTGTTAAAGAATTGTTGTCAGAATTGAATATTTCAAATCCGAAGAAAAATTGGATTCGAAATCGAAAGATCATCTAATCGCATAAAAATGAAAGTCTTAAAATTGCACCTGAGAGCATTTGTGGGATGGAATACGAAACAATATCAAATCTATAAAAAGCATATAAATTTTCAGTAAGATGTAAAAATACATGTCATGAAATATATATTGGACAAAAAATATAAAAAGGAAAAAACGCTTTCTTTCTTTTTTTTTCAAATTTAGGATGAGAAAAGTAAAAATAATTTTTTATCAAAAATTGCTAATGCCAAAAATTTATTGTGTAATTTCATGAATTCTATCTTTTTATTAAGGATTTTCCAGAATACGATCTTAAATATTATTTATTTTCCAGCAAAAGAAATTTAAAAAATTTCGAAAATGCATACATTTAGAATATGAAACTGAAGAAAATTAAAAATTAAATTTATAAGATAAAATTTTGTCATAATGTGATTATTGCCCTAAGAACTTATTTAAAATTGTATTTAATATTTGGAACATTTAAAGCAATTTTTTGAGTCATCCATTATCGCTACTGAAACAAATTATAATTATCAGTTCCAATATGAATCAATATCTTTTGTTAGACCAAAGCTATTATTCTCTAGAATATAGAGACATATACTATGATTTTTCACAAACAATGATTTACTTTACATACTTTGATGATATTTAAATACACAGACTTTTTCTTACTTTTGCTAATTTTAAGCATTCTGTAGCCAGTAGGTTATGCATGTTATGTTGCATCTCTTATAACCAACTAGTAATCTTTGTTTCACATTTCCATATATATTTAACTTAACCCACATGATTATTATTTATTTGAGTTTAAATCATTTTATTTTGCTAACTTTGTGAAAGGACATTAGTTTTTTTTTATATAACATAAAACTTCCTAACATCTACATTTGTACTCGATTTTATTGAAACATATTTCAGTGTTTGTAGAATGGTGAATATTAGGGCTTTAATTTACAATTATTTTAAAGTAATGAAATGTATAGGAACCGCATCAGATATACTTGGAAAATTATTAAATTTATCTTCATATTTAATACTTTATAGAAATTGTTATTTCTCATAATTCTTTTTTGGTTTATCAATTAAGAAAGGAAGGCAAGCTAATTTTAATCAAAACGTCCTTGAGAGTTTAGGGGTCTTCGGCATCTGCCTAATCATCCTGCATAGAAATTCACTTTTTTCATTCAACTAGCTTGACAAAAAGAAAGCAATAATTTGAATTGTACATGTTAATTACGACTTCTTAGTATCAGAAAACTTTTTTGTTTATAATGAAAACACGCTCTATTCATTTTATTGTCAAAGCAAAAGAATTCAAAGTTCAGCGGAACTGCTATTTTTCATCCACATTTTTCTTAATACTCAACACCAAAAATTGTTCAGAAACGTGTTTTGAATGAATTTCATTGTGATCAAGGGAGATTTATTATTATTATTATTTCATGATTCCAAAACACATATTGAATCTCGACAATTGCATAAATTAAAATGACTAGCAATTGTACATTAAAAATCAATATGTTCAACCATCTTATCTTTTCTTGAACTCTACTTAAATTAATCGCGAATATGTCACGTTTGTTGGCATGTAGGGAAAACATTTGAACTAGAACTTGCACATTTCGTTAAGATACACTTTAAAATGGGGAAATGCCCACCACGAACAGATCCTTTTTGCAATTTTAATTTCAATGATAATTAATTAAAAGATCAGGTTGATTTGGATGATTTTTCTCAATAACGTCCGAAATTAGTCCTGCATAAAAATGAGGCTTACATCAATTTAAAATTGAAAACATTATCTGTGAAATAAAAACGCCCATAAAGAATTAAAGAAAGTAGCATTAAAAATGAAATAAATACATTGACTGATCTAACTTTAAGCATTGGAATAACTTTATAACAGTAGAGACGAAAATATGATGCCCCAGAAAATATAAAAATTATTTTCATACATTTATTATTTTTGCAAGGAAAAAATTAACGTTAGATTGTTTAATCATTGCATGTGGAACCTGTCTATCTCGGTTTCTGTATCAATAACCACTATGTTGACTATTCATGGAAATAAAGATTACTTACATATTGCTTCGATTAATCCCACAGAACACCATTCATAATCTGTTTTTTTCCCCCATGAACAAAAGAAGAGTATATTGACCACTGGCAGAAGATAAGAAAGTTGAGTCGGTATTCACGATATGAATATCATATTCTGAATAGTTATTCACATCCGGTTGCGGAAGGATTTATACAATACTTGTGTATTATTACCCAATTCTAACATATCTTTAATAACCAGAGAGGCTTTTCCTGTCAGTTATTTTCAAAGATTAACATAAATTGCTACATTTGGGGTTTCATTTAACTCAAACTGAAACGAAGAAAAGTCAATAGAATTATTTCTTCCATATTTCAGTAATTGAAAAAATTAGTGTTAACGATAAAATTTATTTTTCAAAAGATGTAGAAATTGTTTTTAGATATCGTGATTTTATTGCACTTTTTTATCATTTTTATTAATGTGGGAAATATGCATGGTATCAATTTCTTAAATTTTAACTGAAACTAATATGGCAGCTTTGATATGAGTTACAAGTTGTTAAAAGTACCAGAAAAAAGAACCATTACAAATGTTTAAAATACATTGGAGCTTAAATATTAACCACATTATGAAAATTCAAGCAGCTTCGGACGACTAAATACTTATATTTCCCATGTAACAAAGGCTGCTTCATTATTAAAAAGATTCAAGTTAATTTGATTGAAGGTTAGCAAATAAATAACAATAAATATTAGGGCACCAGTTTTTTGTTTGCTATTATTTTTTATATGCTGATTTTTAAAATTTTGAACTCCGCTGTATTCTGAATACGGAATAAAAAATAAATGTTGTCGATATATAACTTATTTCAATTAATTATAACAACAAATTAATTAGAAAAATTCCTCTATTAATTGCAGTATTTCCCAAATCGATGATTTTAATACAAGTTTATGTTACAATAATAATCAATTTAGATTTAGTCTGATGCTCGCAATAATTTTAATTCAATTAAATATTTAGACCATAAAGTAATAATATTTTATGTTAATTTTTATGATCATATATGCTTCCTTCTGATACAGGTTTCCAGAAATCTTTTTTACTATTGATATATTACTATTGATACTTAAGATATTGGTTCCCTTAAATTCCAGATCTAATCTGAGTGCGAAGAAAACAAATGTAACATGACAAATTTCATTTTTGTTTTGAGATACAACTCATTAAACAAGAATCTTTTTCTTCATTTATCAAAAAGCTTTATTTCTTTCTATAAAAGTAAAAATAAATGGCAGAAAATATAATAACAAAAAGATTCTTTTTAAAGATCTTGCAGCTATTTTCAAACATTCATCGAAATTTAATTAAATTTCTGGGCAATACACATTATTTTTTTCTGTATTGAAATGAAAAAAAAATTAAATGTATTATATTCTTCCATATTTCAACAACTGTAAGATTACTGGCGAAAATAAAACTGACTTTTCACAATAAATAGAAATTTTGACAACGTTGTTGTGAGATATTTTATTTACAAAACATTTTAGCTTCACTGCGATGTTATTTAACTGTTTTTATTAGGGAGGAGAATATGCCAAGTATCAAATTCCTGATATGAACATTTTTGATATAAACTAAAAATTGCTGATAGTACCGAAAAACACAGACAAAGATTTAAATAACAAACTGTGGCCTTTATATTTTCCTTTCATAATATTAAGGTCATCCCTTTGTATTACTAATATGACAATTTAGGTGGTTTCGAGAGACAAAATATGTACATTCAAAAATGACGAAATGTCTTTGTTTTTTAAGAAGTGGAAGTCAATTTGAATAAAATTATTACCAAGCAAAAAAAAAAAAAGAAAAAGAACTTTAGGATGTCATTTTTTTCTGTTGATTTTTTTATTCCATGCTGATTTTTTAAATTTTAAGTTCATCCGAATTAAAAACTGGCAATCCAGAATAAATATTGTCCATTTATAACTTATTTCAATAAATTATAGCATTGAGTTTATTACTTGGATAAATTCATTTATTAATCATCATATTGCAAGTCGTAATGCGAATAGACATGTATCCTACATTCGATAAATTTAAATTTAGTCAGATGTTGGAAAATATTTCAATCCAATTAAATAATAAAACTGTAAAGTAACTATTTTCTATATTAATTTTTCAACAGAATTTCCACGATTATTTATTCTTGTTTACAATACAGATTCATCAAATCTTTTCTACTATTATTTAAGACATTGCTTTCTTTGAATTCCGGATCCGATCTGATTGTGAAAAGATAAACGCAACATGACTATGACAATTTCCTTTTTGTTTGGAGAAACAACTCGTTAAACAAGTATGTTTTCCTTCAGGAATAGGGAAACTTTTTTTCCTTCAGTGAGAGTAAATATAAATGGCATTTAAATGAGAATCAGAAGTCAGAATCGAATCTAAATAATGTTGAAAGGAAATGGAGTGTTGTTTGACTGTTGATGCTATTTTTATTTCTGGTAAATACGAAAAGTTTTAAATAAGTTTTGGATTTTAAATTCTTCACTATCTATCCAGTAGTGTCGCTTTTAAAAGAATTTATGTTCTTAAATTTTCCCGGAATCGATTTAACATTTGAAAAATTCATGCAATCTGTGATGACCGTTAAAATAAATTGGTATTATAGCTCTAAAAATTTATTTTAAAACTGATTAAAAGTAAACTTTATTAGAAAATTCTCTAAATACGAAATTTTAAATGATACCAGAGTCGGTCAAATTTATGTTGGAAGCAATAAAAACATAAAAACTTTTAAATATACAGGAAATTTGATACAACAGGAAACAAATAACAGGTAAATTTGATACCTTCAATGCAAACAAGCAGGAAATTTTGATACTAGTTTGCATACATACGGGAAATTTTCGAACCAGAACTAAGACTACTGGGAATATGTAAGACAGTATACTGAGTTAAATGTTTATAATGATACATACTTGTATTAATAAATAAATACTTGCTATGATACATACTTGTATTAATAAATAAATGCTTGTTATGATGCATACTTGTTATGTTAAAACAAATCTTGTAATGTAATAAATGTAATTTTCTTTTGGTGTCCAGAGAAGGAAAGATTTATGTAAATATAGTCATTTTATTAAATGTACTTGCAATCTAATTAAAAATAAAATTGATTTTACTAACAGAGTATTATACAGAATATACTAATATACAAATGTATTATATATATAACGTGAATAGAATGAATATAACATGAACTTATTTATTTAGCATTTCTCTAGAAGTCCCAATTCTACGCCATTGTAAAATTTTGGAATTTTTCATAGAACATTTTATATGCGGATTCGAAGGTTATCGACTAAGCCACATCACCTTCGTCGATACTGACTGCTCTTTGAACTCTAGCATCGTTGACCCAGAAAATTTTCAATGGAGAAAAAAATATGACTTGACATCTGCATGATTAGCTGATTCTAGAAGATGATGATTTTTCATGGTTTTTGTATTAGAATCGATAACTGAATCCGTATTATTGACATAGATTATTCGCATTTTAAATTTGTGGAAAATCCTGAGAGTAAATTTGAGTACATAAAATGTTCATACCGTTGGATTTGCTGAGATACTTTAATTTTTTTATAGATAACGCCTTATTTGCTTCCTTAACTGTACAACTTTAAGATATTCTATAGATGGGCCAATAATATGGTTAAGTGAGAAATTTTCGAAATCTCTTCGTAAAATTCACATCGAAAGACTTTAAACATTTCAATAATAAATAATAACGCTTCGTTCCACTTGAAAGCTTCCATGCACAGGCGGAAAGATATAATTAAAACGTAGACAAGATACACACTTGCAATAAACAGTAAGGCACAAGTAGAAAATACGTTTATAAACAACCGTGACAGCACAAAGCATTCAGAGAGAACTCATAGGAGAAAGATTTTGATTTACAAATCAAACATCTCCATTCTTTTGCTAATATCCATTAACGACTTCACTTCAGCTACGGTTCATGGTTTGTTTGTTTGTTTTTAGCTTCAGTGAAAAGACAAGGAAGCTTCTAGAAAGATATCGTAAATTCGCTCATGATTAGTGTACCGTCAAAATTACAACTATTTCTGTAACTTTGGTTTTTGTCGCAAAATTCAAGTTTATTGTCAAATAGTCTTAAGAGTGACTGTGACCATGACTGCGTCTCATCCAATAGACATTCATCAGAGCTATCGGTGAAATTATGAAATTATCTTATTACAACTGTGCAGACAACGATGGAAAGCAATATTGTAAAATCATAACTTCAGAATTTGTCAGATTTTCTTTAAGGGTAATTAAAATTAAATTAATTTGATTAATTTTTTAGACCTTTTCAGTAGCATTTTCAGAAGGCTTCTCCGTCCCCTGATTGGTGCCGTGCAAGTATTTTGAGGATGAAGGACAGCTATGTGCCATTCCAATTCTTTTAATGATCAAGTAATATAAGTAATGTATATTAAAACCCATCAACGAGCAACACGAATAAGTGGCGGATGTTAATAAAATAACAGATTTTTTTTCTTTAGAGTACAAAATTATATAATTGTGCTCATCTATTAACTGAAATGAAATAAATCCATTATATCATTTAAAACTTTTTTAGGTTGTAAGTATATACCAGCCTAAGGGTTTAGTAATTACTTACACAGCTATAATTAGAGCGGGTTACATATATTAATAAATACGCATTAATATCTTACGGGAATAGAAAATAAGCATTTAGAGATAGGAGATACATAAAAAATTGTTTTTTTTTTTTTTTTTTTTGCATAATTGATTCATAAACACTAAATAGCAAATGGATTTCAAAATTAATTTTTCATGCATTCTAAACTTTTAAACACTTCGCTAGCCTTAATCACAAGTTAACCAACCATTACTAACTGTAATTTATTATAACTATAATAGTTTATCAGTTGTTTTACGTAAGAGAAATTCTAAAAGTTGCAAAGTAGTTTGGTACTCAACAGACAGGAACACAAGGGGTCGTGTATTAATTTAAGACGTATCCGAAAGTTTGTCAAGCGTATCGCTTGTGTTATCTATCAGAATGGGAAAAAATGGTTTTATTGTGAATGCGAAAACGTAATCTAAACAATAGTTATTCAATATTAGAAAGGGAAGTTATAAAATAAATAAATAATGGTGTGAAACATCATCTGCCAAGTATAAATTAACCATTAACTGTCTACTCCGACCCTAGAGAAGGCACATCTAAATACGTGAATAACTGGTCTGCCGTTACAAACTGACGGGTATTGTTATTGAGTTCTAAAGGACCGTCAGCAGTCTGGGTTCAACACTTCTCTTAGGAAATATGTATCGTCATAGATGGGAGGAGCCAAACCCTAACCTTTTTCGCTAACCCACAAGTGTAGCGACAACCTCAGCAGTCGACCACAACAAATCCTGTCGATTTTGCTACGTTCAGTGGTGTGGCGGGGTGGTCGGCTGTATACAAGTAGAAGAGTAAGAAGAGTAACCACCATCACGTAAGCTTCTCAACCTCAAATACCCCCATTCCCCTGTAGGACTAATTGTATGGTCTAAGAAAGAAAATGACGTTTTATTCTTTTGAGAAAACTTAAAGTACAGGCAGGTCAAACCAAGTGTAAAAGTGTCCACAAAAGATTACAAAGTAAGGTTTTTAAAAAATCACAAATTATGTAGATATTAATTAGAAAACAATAGTGGTGCACCGTTTAAACACCTATAGAATTAGAATTTTTTTTATTTTATATATAAATGTTTTATCTTTACATACTATTTCTGAATCGTTTATTACATATGTGATAAAAATAATCCAATACGTTGAATAATCGAAAAATAACTTTATATTTCACGAATGATCTCGAAAAAATAGAATTCAGGTAACAAAATGCCTACAAATAATAGCGCTTCCAAGCATTAATTAGGCATGTAAATATCTAAACTTCAGTTAAACAATAGTAAGAACACTGTGAACAAGATTTGGTTTATTTATGTTACTGTCCCGTTGTGAGCACCACAAAGCATATTTTGGGACGGACTTCGTAATTTTGAACCAAGGTCAGATGACGAAGACGATACCTGAGCTAGAAACCATTTTCCTTCTTCCTTGTTCATATTATGGTAGCAACACAAAACTTATAGATATTTTCAATAAATGATAGGCGGATACCACACCGATTACTCCTTTCGTTGACGAAAATGAAGCTCTTAATAATGTCGATTCCACTTCTATTTAAAGCCGATTTCCGGAGGCTCTTCTGGAAAACTCCATTTGGTGTTTCAGAAATCAAGAAAATATGAAATGCATTCAAGAAGATCCTTTTTTTGTGGTTATATCACATGTTCAATATGTCATTCGCTATTGTGCTGTTCTTATTACTCAATTACTGATTTGCTGCTTGCCTGTGCATTGAAGATTTCTGAAAATGTTTTGCTATTGCATATCTCATTTTTGTTTTCCACCTGTGTTTTATAGGAAGGAAGCATTTTTAAAGAAAGTTGCATTATTTTTATTTCAGGGGCTTATAAAAGTTTCTATCACTGCAAGCTTACAGAATGGATTTTTGTAAAAATATATACTAGAAAAACAGACATTATTAAGAAATAAGGCTTTTTAAAATTTCAGAGAAATCTAAAGTGGCTCTAATCATCAAGAAAAACTGGTATAAGATATTTTTTTACTTATAATAACGTATGTTGGATGAATGTCTCTTATACAAGAAACTAAAAATATTTAAAGCTTTTATTGTAGATTCAAAATATTTTCCTTTCTTATGATCGTTATTTAGTATTTCCATCTTTCAATATATATATATATATATTAAACTAATCGTTCTCCAAAAACCATTAATATCTTTCTAAAAACATATTTTCCTGTATGAAAAGACCCTTGTTGAAAGTTCGATCAAACGAAAAAGTCAACTGATACGTAAGTAATGCAATTCTTTTTCGTTTAAAAAACATAATATACCGTCACGGTAAATTTTAGGGAATTTGTCAGGGCCGCTCTAAATCAATCTTTATCCATTTGGATATAATTTATTGCCATTTTGCTACTCATTCATATTTAGCAAAGGGATATCTTGAAATACTCTTTCATATTCAATCATCGCATCCTTCAACTGGCATTCCGTTGTTCTGGTTGTCGTTTTAAAGTTATTCATGCAGCATTTATGTATGATGGCATAAACTTTTATTCAAAAGGACAAAGTAATCCAATTTTAAATCAAAATCAACCAAGTAAACTAATATGCATCGAGTTTCTGTTCTACGCAACAAAAATTGAAAACGTGTCTTCATCTTTACAATAATTCAGTAATGTAGTAAATATTTTTTATATAATGGAATTCAAATATCTATCCAAGTGGAGAAAAACTATGAATAAATTTATATTGCATAAAATCATTTTTTTCTTGAAATGTTGCAGTTCTAAAATTTTGCAGACTTATTTATTTTCGAGAACAATTATGCATTTTAAAATTTGATTATAAGTAATCGATTAATTTAACATTATTTTTTATACTTGTTGCAATAATTTCTAAATACTACAAATTCAGAAAAAAATATATAATAAAATAAAGATTTAAATATTGAATAGTCATCTATTTTGAATAGTTACTTCCTTATATTTATAAATATGAGTTTTGAGGAATTTTTTTATTAATTTATTGTGTGATTAATAAATACCTAAATAGGCTTAGGACAGAGCGATAATAACCTCATGAATTCGCAGAAAAATGGGGTAATTCGAAGCTCCATAAAAAGTAAAACTTTTGAAAGATATTATTCGTCATCCGCTAATAGGCTTTTATATCTCAACGATGTGTTTCATTATTATGAATGCTGGAAAATATCACAAAAATCTTGTAATAATATTGATTAAAAATAATTAAGATAACAGATTAATTTAATGTTATTTATTTTGAATGCATTACAAGAATTGGTGATTAAGTTGAAAAAAGAAATTGACTTCTAGATTACATACATTCTTTAAAAAATTAAATAGTTAAATAAAGATGTGTTCTGTAATTTATATGTAAAAAAGATTTTTCTGTAAATTCATATGTGTTTTGATCCGTCATTTATTAATTTATTATGTGATTTAAAAAGGTTTAGTGTATGATAATAATGTCTGAATTTGAAGATAAACAGCATTATACGAGAGTCCGCCAGTAGTGAAATATTGAACGTGCTTTATTAGCTCTCTCGTGCAATATTAGATGTTGGTGTTCAGCTTATAGATATAATATAGATCATTGGGCGTAAAGCTTTCTCTAGTGTAATTAATATTAACGAACGAGTAAAAACGAATAGAAAAACTGATCATTTTTTACTGTGCCCTAATTAAAGCTCATGATTCTATGTCATGAGAAGAAAGAACTTGTACGATACATAAACCAAAGCAGGACATAAAAATAATCAAACTGAAGTGAAGAAGAGAATTTGTATCTTCGGTTCATGAAGGTGACGAAACTAATAAGATACTTTTTGGACAACATTAGGCAATTATGTTTTATTCATTAAAATCTTATTGGAGCTTCGAGTTTGAAGGTGAGAGACCACTCGCCTTCTAGTAATTAACTACATCGATAATTTGAAAGTTTGAGATTGATAAGTATTTCGAATCAATCTAAAATACGAATGTTAGCTTATGATTGTAACATTGAAAATGCCTTACATCTATCAACACTTATCGGCATCAGAATTTTTGAGCAAAACAAAAATTGAATCAGCAGTTTCGGCCATCATAAAATCGAATTTCTTTTTGATATAAATCTGAATTTTACCTCTATACTTGCCGAGGTACACAAATATATACCACCATCACTTACCTTGGGTCCATATAAGTGATAATCTGCATTGAACCGCTGTAGATAAAGCACCTATTTATCGCAATCATTTACGTTTGATCCTTATGTGCACTGAGCTACTGTAAAGGCTTCCAAATGTACCGGGTGATCCAAAATTGTGAACAAACTTTAAAAATGAATAATTTGGAAAAGAAAAAAAGGTATAAAGATACGGTTTGCATTAAACGGATAGAAAAGGAACTAAGTTTTGTGTGCAATGCAACAAAAATAGCTCTGTTGGTGGCCAACAGATAGCGCTATCGGATTTCTGATATTGGATTATGCAAAGCAACAGACGAAATAAAAAGGAGCAACTGCAGCAGGTAATGGTATTTGAGGCTTATATGCATAGAAATGCTGTCCATAGCTGAGACAGTCCTCTTAGTTAAACTGTATTAAAAGAATTCGGAAAGTGCCACAGCGGCATTACGAGCATATCGCTACCTGAAGGGTATGCGAGATAGCAAAGCACTAATAAAGTCTTCTGCAATGAACAAAATGATGAAGAAATTTGAAGCTACAAGTTTTTTTTGCGTCACGTTCAAGAAGTGGACGTTCACAGCTGCCGCTGCTGTTGCCAAGACAGTTGATCAGAATGTTCGATCGATGTCGGCGGTTTCTGCTTAAGGATAGGTCAGTGTTCGAGAAGTTTTGAAGCAGACAGAAGTATCGTACGGAAGAGTCCCTACAAGTTGCAATATAATCTAGAGCTGAAATTTCCTGACTTCGACTCTCCTCAAGATTTTGCGAATTTGGTATTCAGTGAGATGGAAGAACATCACGACAGGCTTCACACAGGCTTTGGATAAATGGAGCACATTTCACACTCTCTAGCGCTGTTAACACCCACAATTGTCGAGTGTGTACCTCAGAAAATCCACATGCATTTGCTGAGGAACCCTTTCATCAACCTAAAATTACAGTCATATGGCTTTACTGCTGGTTTCCTGATCGGTCCATTTTTTCTAGGAAGTCACACGGTTTCAAAATCTTCTCTGTTACTGGTCTGAAATATACAGCACTGTTACAGAACAATATTATTCCTGAGCTGCAAGCGTGATAGACACTCTAAACAGTTACCTTTATGCAAAATGGAGCAGCACCTCGTATTGCTCTGACTATGCAATGCCTGCTACCCTCAACATTTGGGGAGGCTCGCATTACCAGTCGATACCTTAATCAAACATGGCCACCAAGATCTCCCGATTCGACAAGCGGTCGCATTTGTTTGTGGGGATTCTTGAAGCTGAATGTACCACGACCAACTGGCATCACTAGCAGCACTGAAAGATAACCTATGCCAAAATGTCTCTGCCATAACACAATAAATGCTATGAACGTTGTAGTGACTCGTCTCACAGCTGTACTTCTGACTCAGCATGTAGCAGATGGAAAGCACATTGAACATTTAACTAATTAACTGTAATTAAGCTGACTTTAAAGTTATCAACTTTTTTTTATTCGTAAATAATCTTTTGGTGAAATAAAAAACTATAACGCCATCCGTTGGTCGCCAACAGAACTATTTTTGTTTCTTTCCCACACAAAACCCAGCTTAATTTCCAGCCGTTTAGTGCAACCCGCATCTTTTTATCTTTATTTGTTTTCGAATTATTCATTTTTAAAATTCGTTCAGATTTGGATCACCCGGTATTTAGCCGTCATTTACATTGATTCCTTATTAGTAGTAATCTGTCTTGAATCGCCATACTTGCTGATTCATCTTT